>OY776279.1:2290000-2385000 GCA_963675445.1 Linnaemya vulpina | reverse complement strand
GGCATATTTATGCTAAATTTGTACTAAGCAATAGTGGATCTATATAATATATATTATATCGAGCAATAGGCGCCAACAATGTTTAAAAGAAAATAGCTTAAGTGCACTCTCCCATTAAAATTTTTATATCTTAACATATTTGTAACTACGTAAAAAATTCTAAAATTCTCCTCTTCAAGTAGAGCAAAACTGTTGTCGAAAGTGCAGAAAAACAAGGATAATAATTATTAGATTAAAAATAATTTTATTAATTATCTAATTATTTTATACGCCACAAACTTGTGTTGTATATTATTAAAATTTTTAATATATGTAACAGTCTACTACAAACTAACGCAATCAATATTAAGGATCTACTTGAGCTTTTCTGGAATATTTGTTAACTACTCACCCAAACAGTGCAAAAGTTTGTTAGAAAGCAGTTATTTTCATTATTTTAATGTGGGACTGGTAATAAACTATCGTCGTTATATGTATATTAGTGGTAGCTTATTATTTTACGGCATTACATTAGTAGGGCTCCATATCGAACTCTGTCGGTTACAGGTAAATTTAAAATTACGGCAAACATAATTTTTTTATTATATTTATTTTGTACAACCAATGAAGGAAAATTCCAAGTTGCCTTAGTAATTTCTTTTGTTTTAAAAAAAATTCTGCTAAATTCATAGATACGTATACATATGTAATTACATACCCACAGACATAACATCATATTCTAATTATGAATATTAAAATTAGTTTGAAATGTAATTTATTAAAAATTTTCATACACATCTTTTCTAAATAGATTTCAAATACACATTATTTTTTATGAATTTGGGGTATAATGAGTATGTTTTCTCTTAATCGTTATATATTTCTATTTTAATATTTACAGATAATATAGTTGAGGAAAGTTACATAATAATAAGTATATATGTATGTTTTCGTTTACTTTCCGACATGCATATGAAGAAATATGTATGCATCCTATTAAACCGTTGCTTTAAAGTATTCAGTTAACACTATATACATACATATGTATGTGTATATGCTCATCTAAGGCAGGTCATTCGTTGATCAAATGCATTAAAAATATACTATAATAGTTTTGTATATCAATGAAGAAATCTTTATGTAGTTTATATATTGAAAAATGCCGATTCATGAATATATAATTATTATTAATAACAACAAACGGAAAATGAAAATAATAAAAGCTAAATACATATGTATAAGGAAGAAAATAAAATATTATTATACATATATGTATATCCTAACGTGCACACGCACCAATTATGTATTGAAACGTTTGTAGTCAATGATAAAGGAAAAAAATTAAATTCAGTTATAAACACATGCAACGTAATACATACTAACTATTTGAATAAATCAATTGTACCATTAAAATGAAAGACATCTAAATAAAATATACATATATAAATTAAATATATACTTGAAGTGTCTATTTTACTAGCAAAACTGATAAGTTGCACATTCATTGCATCATTCTATCTTTTAAATTATTTTTACTCCATTAATTGAACAACTGTATAGACAGAAGATATATTGTATAGAGTCTACTTGGCATTTTGTAACTATGCTTCGGGGAAAGTATCTAAAAAGTGTGGGCAGTATATATCGTCCAAATTGTTCGATGCGTTTCTGAAAAACTAATTTCGTTTTAAAAAGCTTATTTGATATATCGGTTTACATATTTTAAATTCTTCTTATAAAGGTCGAATAAAATACAAAAAATAACGGTTTATATAATTTTATTTCTTTAATCTGAACTCACACTATAAATTCCGTTATCAAGAAAGGAATTCTTCAAATAAAATTTTTAGAAGGGTGGATACGAGTACTTGAATATACGAATGTTCGTCCAAGCCGACTATATGTTATTGTTTGAGCAATAATATTTCGATCAAAAGTCTGGCAACTACAGTCACAAAAATTGTTTGTCATTGTGTTTTCTTTTGTGATTAGGACCGTGGAAAAAATCATTCACGAGAGAAGTTTTTCATAACAAAAATAAATCTAATCTACAAAGTACTCTGACTGGCTCGGAATCAAGTAAATTAATTAAGGAAACTTAGTGCTAAAGTAAAAATTGCAAATTTTTTTCTAAACTTATTGCCAACAAACAAAACTTCCAATTAGAATCAGTGTATAGAAATCAGCTGTCGAAAAGAAAATCAAAAATAATTGAAGGGGTATATGTCAAAGAAAAGAACATAATATAACAAAGACAGAAAAATTTTATAGTTGCAAAATGTCGGAACAGGAACAAAATGCCACAAAAATGAGTGAATTAACTGCAGAAGAGGTAATTTTGTGAATATTTCAACGATAAAAAAATACATAAAAAATTTCCTGCAGATTCGAGCCCGTAGAATAAGAAATTTAGCTAAGTCGTCCTCCAACTCCACATCAAACGAAAGTCCAGTGTTCTCAAACACACAAAACGCAGAAGGTTAGTATAAGTGTAGTGAACTTAAGATATCCATATATGTATAAGCATGAAAATATTTGATTATTTTAAAGGTCAACGCGCGGCAACCAACGTTTCGAATGCTTCCCGTTTAGTAAAAGCAACTCTACCAGCAAGTAGCACAAGTTCTTGTACTTTAGGAGATGATGCATCTCAGAAAGCAAGAGAATATGAGGGATTGATAATGCCTATTAACGAGCAAGATAAAATGGACATCGACGTTGAAATGAAATCAGTTTCGACTTCACCAACTAAATGCGGATCGCTAGCACTCCAACCACCATCAGATCAAATAAATATTATGAAAACGAATTGTATTGAAGGAATAACTTCGGAACCTTCAACAATTGATAGTGAAATTAAGACTAAATTGCCAAAAAATGTAGATGTAGCCATTGAAAATATGGAAACATCTGAACAGCAATCACCTGCACAAAACCAATTATTTTTCGAAGTTTTAACAACAAAACGACAAAAATCACTTAATGAACGCATCGAGACAATGCTTTCCAGAATTCTTGATGCAACTTGGAATGAATACTGCACTGGGTCGATGATATGCCCACAAACTGCTAGTTTTATCGACCAACATCCTGGGAAACGTTTTGATTTTGCGACATTAATTACGAATGTACTGATGGAATGTGTATTGCGCTTGTACAACGATGATGATACTGTATATGGATCAAATCCTGGCGCTACTGATAATATTGATACAGACATGAAGTCCGAAGGTGCTAACGGTGCTGCAGTGATGGAAATCTCTAAGGGTGGTAACAAAAATGAAAGTATACCAACTTATTCAACTCCTAAAAAAATAAAGAGTGACGATACTGAAGTTCAAGAAATTATGGCAAATGCAATTGATGATCATCCTTCAACATCTAGAGGATTGCAGAGCGGTATGTAAATGAATTACGTTTTGAATTTTACCAATAAATAAATGAAATAAATTTAATACACATATTTTAGAGCTAGTATGTTTTAATATTTAAAATTAAATAATATAAAAATATCTTTGAACTGCACTAATAGTTACATTTGAATTAAACGGAAAACGAAATAACTTCATATGAATAGCAGCGGTTAGTGCTCTTACTTTAGATGAATCAAGAGGTGACCCACCTATCGTGCTGGAGTTATTGTTAAGTTTTTGGTCAAAATGCAAATGGAAAAAGTAGTGTGTAAAGAGATCAGCACCGGCTAATGTTATTAAATATTTTGAAAAAAACCAAAACATTGATTTAAATTTTGTTTCACACTTTATTTAGGAATTAATGCTTCAGAGTTTATTGGAACTTGTCCAACACCATCTTCAAATATTTGTTTGACATTGGCTAAACATAACGTTATATTACATTTAATTAAATGTTACAAAAGCCATCGCCAATTCAGTGATAAATTTAACACAAATATATCACAAGAAAAACCTGAAGATGCGGAGGTGATTCAGTGTATGCTAAAGATGACATTAAATCAGATTTTTCTTATTACTACGCTGGTTCTAACAGATCGAATATATGAGAATCTCAATATTGCCCTGGATCAATCTGCCTTATTAGAATTGTACTATCAGGAACGTGTACCAGACGAGTTTTTATTTGAATACATTGCAGAAATCTATGAAAAAACTGAAGACTTTGAATTCATATTCTCGCAAATGTTGAGGGGGCTTTTTATGGGCATGCAACGAAATTTATGTTCACCCACAATTATAACACATCACATGGAGTTGTTATCAAAACTAATGGGTGTTAAGGTGGGTACGGCAAGACCAATGTGTGACCTATTGGTCAAACAAATGAATTTTTTGCCACCTCTATGCACGCAAATTCCTGGACGAGAGATTGTTAAGTGCAGTTATTTGGGTCCTTTCTTGTCGGTCTCATTTTTTGCTGAAGAAAACGTTAGATTCGCCGAAGCACACGGAAAGTGTGACACAATAGCAGCTAGTTCTGGTAAATTTAGATGGGTAAGCTTTCAAAGTATTTAGGTTTATGTTGCATTATATTTGTATTAAAATTATTTTACTTAGCAATTACTAACAATGCGCGGACTTATGCACTCAGTTTTCCTCTCATTGCTCGTCAATGTCAATACACGTCCCAAGACACTGGAGTACATTTCACAAATATTGCACTACAATGAACGTCGTGTGCAATTCGCCAGCGATGAAAAACTCTTGGCTCGAGATGGATTCGCGATTAATCTAATGTGTGTGCTGCAACAATTGTCGGTTAAGATAAAATTAGATCGTATCGATCTCTATTATCCCTTTTATAAGAACTCGTTGATATATATAGAACAAGATACAAAGTTGCGTTTTACCGATGAAGAATACAAGAATTTTTTAGAAAAGAATTATGCAAATAGCGAATCAAGTCCTAACTTCCAAACACAATGCTGGTTTCTTACGTTGCAGTCACACCACTTGGGATTCATGCCAGCCATTCAAAGATATAGACAAAAATCGCGGGCCATCAAAGAACTACAAAAACTCATTGATGAAATCGACCGCACTAAATCGCATTGGGAAAATACAGCTTACGCTTCACGTAACAAACAATTCAGAGATCGTTGGCTTAAGCAACTGAAAAAACTAACAAGATCGAAACTATGTAGTGAAGTTTGTCTGCTCGATCCCAAACTATTGACCGCTTGTCTATTTTTTTACTCTTCTGTATGTGAATATTTATTATATCAAATGGAGGGCCGACCTATTGAAGGTCCATTTATGTCAAAAATGCCGCCACAGCAATTGCAACCGACTGATGAATTTTCAGCACTGCCTGAGTGGTATATTGATGATATTGCCGAGTTTATTTTGTTTGCAATGCAACATGCTCAAAACGATATACGTCATGCTATCGATCATTCAATAATAACATGGTTATTGACATGTGTTTGTGCGCCCCACATGATTAAGAATCCATATGTCACTGCCAAACTCGTCGAGGTATTATTCGTCTTTTCTTTGGGTCCTGCAAATGTTCTCAATATTTCGGTAAGCTTAAACAGTAAAATTATTATTGTTTTTTTATTTATTAATTTGTATTAATTAGATATGGAACCATGACTTGGCTCAAACTGTATTATGTAGTTCCCTAATGAAATTCTATGTTGATATAGAAACAACTGGACAAAGTACAGAATTCTATGATAAATTTACAATAAGGTAATTAACCCTACATACACATACGTACGTACATGCGTGCATACCTTCATACATATGTAGGTATGGTTCTTAGTACTAATATAATGTTTTCCATTAGATACCACATAAGTCATTTGTTTAAATCAATGTGGGAGAGTCCCGTCCATCGGCAAGTCATGATAAATGAATCAAATAATGGTAAACAATTTGTAAAATTCATCAATATGCTTATGAATGACACAACATTCCTCTTGGATGAATGTTTAGAAAATCTTAAGCGTATACATCAAACACAGGTTTGTGCGCTATATTTTACACAAAAGCTTAAATTTTCAATTTTTTTACTTGCATAAAGGTGTTAATGTTAAATGAAACGGCTTGGAATAATTTGGGTACCGAACAACAACAGAGCCGTTTATCACAATTATCTACAGATGAGCGGCAATGCCGTTCGTATTTAACGTTGGCTAGAGAAACTGTGGAAATGTTTCATTATTTGACTGTAAGTTAAAACCATTTCCGTAACAGTTATAAATTTTAAACATCATATTTATTGTTTTATTTTACTACATGTTGATATATATAGATGGGGAAGAAAATTAAAAAAAATTTGAAAATTTATTAAATATTGCTGATACTGTAAGGACTGCAAATTGATTCAAACTCGATCAAAATGTGAAATTGGTAAAAGAAAAATTTCTCTTTACTTGCATTAGATGTTGGCTAAAATTTAAAGCTATTTTCGATTTATGAAAATTTTTATCGATTCTCATTTGATAGATGCAGCCCTGTGCTACCTTCAGGTGTAAAGGGAACCAATATATTTATATATAGGTTAACAGTAATTTTCGAACACTTATAATAAATCAATTATGAATCAATTTGATGTCATTTGTTTCTTCGTTAATTACTTGACTAAAATCCAGGATTTATGGAAACTACAATTGTGTTTTTAATAATAACCTTGAAGATTGATACTTATTTATTTATCGATCAAAAAACATCTTCTCTGCGAAGAGCTTTCAAACTGCTATGCTTGAATCTTATCTATGACACTTTCTTGTAGGTCTTCTATAATTTTATCAAAAAAATAAGTCTGAATAAGAAGAGATTTTCGTATGTACGTAAATAAAAAAGTATGATTTTTCTCCCATAAACAGGATGATATTAAGGAACCTTTTATGCGCGACGAATTGGTAGATCGCTTAAGTTCAATGTTGAATTTTAATTTGCACCAACTTTGCGGTCCTAAATGCAATGATTTAAAAGTACGCAATCCAGCCAAATATGGCTGGGAACCCCGACGTTTATTGGGTCAAATATTTGATATATATTTACATCTAGACTGTGATAGATTTGCCCAAGCCCTGGCTGCTGATGAACGATCTTTCCAAAAACATTTATTTGATGATGCTGCCAACCGCATTGAACGTTTGAGTATACGTTCAGCAATAGAAGTAGAGAAATTTAGATCTTTAATAACAAAAGCTCATGATATATATGGTATTTATAAATTTTTTATTTCTCTTTTTTTTTTGATTTAAACATATTTATTTAATTTTCAAGTTGCCAATCAACAGTCTGATGATGAGTGTGCTGACGCACCCGACGAATTTAAAGACCCTTTAATGGATACGTTGATGTCAGATCCAGTGGTTTTACCATCGGGAACTATTATGGATCGTGCCATTATAACACGCCACTTGTTGAATAGCAATACAGATCCGTTTAATCGACAACATTTAACGGAGGATATGCTGGTGCCAAACATAGAGCTTAAAGAACGAATTGATGCCTGGCGTAAAGAACAACGTTACAAAAGGCAACAACAAGGAAATTTGGAATTAAACGATAAAACATCTTAAATAATACTACTGATAATAATTCTTAACGGGAATCACACAATATCTGTTTGTTTTTGTAGAAATTAAAAATAAAAATGTAAAATGAAAAATTATTTTATACATTAATACAAAAATAGCATATAATTCTTATAGTTGTACAACTCGACATTTAACTGATAAAGACATCCATACAGACATTAATCAGTGTAATTCTTCAACAGTTAAATCTACATACATGCATAAATATATATAGTTTTATAATTTTTTGAGTTAAACATGATGTAATTTATGTGGTCTAAATACTAAGCTGTTATACATTTTATAAAACTTGTAACGTTTTTACATCAGTCCTTAATAAATTGGATTGCTTTAGTTTTTGTTTTTTTTGCCCGCTTTAGTACATTGTGATTTCTTTGCAGGATTACTCTTATAGTATGATTCATGCGACTTCAACGAAAAAATAAAACAAAATTGCCCAATGTAACAGAAAAATAAACATAAATTACATCAATTGATTTAAACACAAACATACATAAATATATAATTCTATACTAATTCAAGTTTTAATAAAATAAAAGTATATGATGAACAAAACTTATGTTTTCTCATGAAAATCAACATGTGTAAATATACATTTATTAAAAAGAAGCACGTTTAATCGGTTATTCATAGCTAAAGATCACATCATGGGAGGATTAGGTGAGAGTAAGAAGTTATATTCTGTGCATTGTTTTATATCTGATAAATAAATAAATTGCTTAAAAAGTGTAAGTTGTAACCACGAATTTTCGATCTTTGTGAATATGATCGACAACTAAAATATAATTTTCTAAACCATGAATTTTCGTTTTTTGTAAATATGTACGAAAAAAGTTCCGGAAACTTTGATTTTATTTTCCGTACTAACTGCTTCAAAAAAATTTTGCTTAATAGGAAACAATGTCATATTAAAAACGAAAGGTTATTTCGTATATTATTCTAAAAATGAGAACTATTTTGAAATCAATTCCAATTATTCTTGCTGGAAGGAGACAAAAATCTTAGATATACTCAAATTAAAAATTATATTTAAGTATGTATGTAACTTTTATTAAAATTTATATATATATATATATATATATATATATATATATATATTAAATAATATATATATATATATATATATATATATATTATATAATATATATATATATATATATATATATATATGTATATTTATATATATATATATATATATATTATATATATATATATATATATATATATATATATATAATTAATAAATTCTTCTAGTTTTTTTACCTCTTTTTGATTAATATTATATATAATATAATATACATATATATATATATATATATATATATATATATATATATATATATGTATATATATATATATATATATATATATATATATATATATATATATATAATATTTTCATTATCTTATTCTAAAATATTTTATTTCAATTGTTATTGCAGGAAACAATAGAAGTGAAATTACCTCTACACCATATAAGATAAAATTCATTGAAAAACTACTATTTTACGCCATCAAAATTATGCCCTTCTGTTCAGGTACAAGGTGAATTGAAATTCCTTACCAAAGCGAATTCGCGTTTGCTTACTATATTTAGTAATATTTTACACAACTGCGAACACCGAGTTTTTCGGACTGATGGTTGCCAAAATATATTTCCAACGTAAGTACGTTTTTTTGTGGAGTGTACATACATACGTAAAAATTGTTATATATTTTACACATGCATAAGCACAGGTTATTCTGTGTGCATAAGAATTATTTTTTAATGCAACTTTAATTTAAGTGAGGGTTTAACTACAAAAAACTTTCCAACTTATGCATCCTGTGTAAGTATTGGTACAGTTCTTGAATAGTTCAAAATAAAACTTTCTTAATGCGATGACAGTGTAAATGAACCTGAATTTCAAGCTGCTGCAGCCGCTGCAGCAGCAGCTGCTTCTACTAGCAATTTGAAATTGGCGTCCACAATGAAATCGGTAGACTCCGAAGCATCCGAACCTGGACCATATCCTATGGAAGATTGCAATTTTGCGGATCCTGAAATGCAGCGTATGATGCGCACAAGTAACGAAGACACTAGTGAATATCCTAAATACGGTTGGGTGGATATAACGCAAGAATTCAAGTCTGCTTGTAGTGAATTGAATTTAGGAGAATTGGCACAAGATATGCTTTTCGGTTTATTTGAAGCAATGTCGGCAATTGAAATGATGGATCCCAAAATGGATGTTGGAATGGGTTACAACAAAAATGATGCTGTACCGCATACATTTGAATCTGCTGTGGAAGCTGGGGTTTTGAAATTGAATGGATTAACAAATGAGGAATTAATTGGAATTTTTGACGCTTTATTTACATGTATTGTGTCTTGGCTTGAAGGCAACTCAATGGACCAGGTGCTATTTACCTGCTTGTATTTGCATTCTCCGTCAAAAATAGAAAGCAAGTCGTTAAGGGCATTTTGTCACGCTGTAAGACATTTAATTATACATATAAAGAACATAATCTTTTCAAATAGTGTAAATGAGGAGGAAGATTTTCAGCTGTACGGTAATTCTTCGTTATTGGCTCCAGAGGATTCATGTCAAGCTTCAATTCCATTAATGCTTAAGGATGCTGAAGATGATTTAGTAAGACAGAGTAAAATGGCCGCACAACCTGAAGATCTTATGGCTGTAGTATGTCGGCTACGATTCATGCGCCATTTTTATCAATCGATTTATAGTTTGGATTGTGCAATGGTTAATGTCATTAACGAACTGGTAATTAATGAGATTTACAAGCATTTAAATATATCGCTTGAATTAACTCCGCAGATAAAAAGAACCATAGATAAGGGAACGCAGCCTGAAGGAGGAAGTAAATGGGATCTTTTTTACAATTTGGTTTAAATTTAAAATTTCTTTCTTTTGCTATTTAGCCGACTCCCCAAACCCAATTGGGTTTTCGCCTCGTATTCATGATCGTAGTCAGCCACCAACGTTTCCTCGAAGCGTTAAAATGCGAGATCGGCCATCAAGTTTGACATTTTTGGAGGAATTAATACAACGTTTGAAATACGCCTGCAAAGTTATACGTATGCGAGATTATTACTCCGCTTTGGTAAGCAAAAACATATTTACAAAAGTGCTTCGTAATTTTGATTTTTACCATTTCTTATTGAAGAATTTTTTTATAGAATTCAGTCGGAAATCTGGACAATGTATTCTTTCACGCAGTGTACTTCAAGGTCTCTTTATATCAAGCCGCAGGTTAATATTTGGCTCAATTCCTGTTAAAGATTTCTTATGGGATTCGGTTAGAGCTTTTAATTCACCTCCAATCTTAAGTCCCAAAAATCCTTTGGCTTTAGAGCGTGACATACAATTGAATCTAGATTCATTCTTCCGGTACTGCATTAGTACATTTACCCAATTTTTGCGTATATGTGGTTTTAATCGTGCTCGCCAACGTGACAAACTCGGTAGATTTATTGAAAGTTTTGATAGTATACAAGTAGAAGCGGCACGTTTGGATTCACATCTCAGTATGTTGGCGAATGAAAAGGCAGAAGAAGGCAATGAGTCTGCAGCGACAGCTCTTAAATATAGTACGCAATTCGCTACATGGGTGCTCTATAACTGTTTTCGTGCTATGATGCTTTATTTGTTGTCTGGTTTTGAATTGGAATTATACTCGGTACATGAATTTCTTTACATTTATTGGTATCCTTACGAATTGCTCATTGGATTCATAGTTTCGGCTCTAACTAGAACTGAGAAAAACCTGCTGGCTCAAGACGAATACGAGAAAGAACAGCTAAGTAAATTGCAAACAGGTCAATCATCTAAAAATCGTAACAAGGCCAAGCCAAAAAAGAACAAAAAACAACAGAAATCATATCGTCAAGAAATTTTCTACTACCACGCAGTGTTGAATATGTGCGGTGGCTTTTATAAGGCCATGTGTGCTTTGACGAAGGATGGGAGAATACGTCAGCCAATGCCAAAGTTTGACAACGAAGAAATTCGTTTTAATCGTCGATTTGCGCCATTTGCTAACTTAACTTCACCACCACCGGTATCATATGAAGAATTCAAAAGTATAAGGGAACATATGATGATCCCACCATCATCAGAAATTTATGATTTAGCTGCTAAGCATTTTGATCAAGCACGAAATGCTTTGGAATCTATACAGAATCCAGAACAAGAGGTATGAATAATTTTTAGTACGGCAACTGCTAATGCAGTTTTTTTCCTTTTTGCAGATTCTAGATATGTTGCAGGTTGCAAAGATCAATTATGTTGTAATGAATGTATTAGCGAAAGGCCATCAAAAGGACACAAAACGTCAGCCTGACTTCGATTTTTCCCGCCACCGCCATTTTCCTATTATAAAATTAAACTAAATAATAGAAGATAGCATATACTCAGACTCGCGCATTTTTATCCCATCATCCCTAATATTACCAATTAGATTTGGGAATCACAAAAGATCTTAATATTGCAAGACTCTTAGCAGAAGTATACTAAAGTAAACTAAACAATTAGTTATTACTTCACTATGTGTAAAATAAAATCATTCAGGATTAAAATAAAATGTTTTTTAAATGAATGTAAATTGGAAGTGCTGTAAATTAAAAATTATTTATTTCGAAAAACATTTTAAATTGTAGTTGTCTAATTTTTAATTTTAAGATCTAAAACAGCTATGGGCCAATATAGTCATGTACTTAAAAGTTTATTAAAAATGCCATCAAAAATTTAGTCTTAGATCATTCAGAAGCAAGATTTGTCATTTGCCGATCAAAAGAAAATTTACAATCGAACGAGTTTCCGAACATAAGTATTTAATTTTATTTGCTGATTAGAACAATGCTTAAATTTATGGTTATCAGTTATTAAAAATATCCTGTTTGATGCAAAATTCCTTCACATATCCTTTATCTTGTGGTAAGGGACAGCTTTTTTGGCATGTGTATATAGCTATGACACCCCAATCAACATTACAATCTTTTAAATAGTTCAACATTTGCGGCATAATTTGGAATTCAAAAACACGAGCACTATCACACAATTCGCACTTGGGTATGTTTTTCAACTGATTTTTTATAGTATTTTCAGGATCAGATATCCATAGTTCTTTGCCATTGCGTTTGTAGCGGATAATTTGTAAAGGATCATTTTCACATTCTTTTCTAAATTTACGAAAATATTTATCATCTACTTCCCCTGAGTTCTGTGCATATTTTTCTAATTCGGAATCAGGAACATTTTGAAAAGATCCAGCCTTACCAGAAACTTTCATATGTCCAAGTTTTTTCAATTCCTGTTTTTCGTCTACATCGGTTTTAGATTGTTTTTTTTTATAATCGCAATTATTAGAATTCGTATCAATTTCCCATTCTGGAAATAATATCTGCGCTAGGGGCTGTTCTTTTGCATCAACTGAGACTGGTTTATCAGTTGAGCATAATAATTTGTGATAAGCCCAGTGAAGCCTTTGATGATGTGTTCCACAGTAGTAAGCTTTTTTGCAGCGACCACATCTTAGTGGTCCTAAACACCCACAGGCTGCACACAACATTGACGTTTTGGGAGCCAAGGGGGCCTTTAAAATAAAATATAATTATGCAGAGCAACATTATTCGGATAATTGCTTACCACTGCTTCACCATCTTCAGGTGGTGGCACGTCGGGATAAAATTCATTGTGCAGCGGCAGTTGACTTCGCAATATGGTAATGTTGCTATTGAACAATATTTTAGTTTATATTTTAATTGTTCATTACTTTACTCACCTATTCTGATTAGCAATACAGCATGATTCAGTTCGGCAGACGAATACATATATCATTCGGTGGAAATTGAATTCATCGTCGAAGGGAGCATAAATTTGACACAAAAAACTTTTTTGATTGCTACACCTACCACATTTTAAAGTGTCTGTTGAAGGTAATTTTCCCAAATGAAGCCACGCCGGCTTACCACCCAGCTTACTTGGAAAGTAAACATTAGTAAGCCATTCGCTATCGCATTCTTCAGCAAAACCAAGATCAATATCCTGCATTTTTAACAAAATTATGGCCCGTAAAAATGGCAGAATGCACGGTTTGCAGAACGGACTTTTCTGAAACACGCAGAGATGCCTTTTCACGTGTAAAAGTAATTATATGCAGCGTTGTTAACATCTAACTTTCAAAAATCACTAAAGCCAAGAAAAAAGCGCAATTTTATCAAAAGAGCATTGAGTGTTCTCACACTGGCTTTAACATCAAAACACTGCAAATTTTATATATTCAGCTTCTGAGGCAATTAGTCCAATAAATTTGATCACAGTAAATAAAATTTCTCCTAGAAATTGGTATACTTGTATATTATGTACTGCAGCTGTTTTTGCTTGCCTAAAAATTTTAATTATTGTTTGATATAGGAACTGTTCCATGTATTGCGAATCAAAAGCATAAAATTATCTATGCAGAGCGAATAAATGATTAAAAAACACATTTTTTGATATTGAATAACACATATTGAAAGAGAATATGCAGAGGTGGTGGATTTTTCTATGTATCCTTCAGACATTATCAAATTTTTCCAATATATAACTTGATATTACTCAACTTAGCTCTAACAGAAGAAAAATGTTAGAGCCAGCATATATTAGAACCATGTCAATGTGAAAATATATACATGACTTGCTGCATTTGGTGTCGCAGCGCTACCGCTTTATATAAATTACACCATGTATGATGATGCCACTCATAATGGTAGAATTATGTTCAAGGTGGCTTCGCACAAAACATATCCAACTTTAGAGCACAGGCGAATTAACAACAGGTGGTCTAGTTTTGGTTCCTTAACGTGTAGCCAGTTGGACTTGTTAAATTATTTATCTTTGCATTCGTGGCAAATACACGCTATATTATATATAATTCCAGAACAAATAATTTTAACCCTTTTGAAAGTGCACTCGGCAAGTATAGTTGTAATTGATATATATTTATTACAACCATGAAAAATTACAAGTGTAAGGTGGCACGGTATAATGTAAAGAAAAAAATGTATGGCAGCTATAAGCAGCTTTAACCCTTAAGCGACTTAAGCCACAATAATATATAGTTTGTTGCAACAGATCTTATAATAACTTATATTGTTATATATATTTATATACCTCATGAAATCGGTACCATGAATTTCGCTTGATAAAACTATTAATACTTTTAAGGCTTATAAACAAGGAAATGGCGGGGTATCCGATATCGTTGTGCTAAATTCGATAATAGTATACATGAACTATTGTATGCCTGTATATATTCATAGGCCCAAATGCAGACGTGTTAATCTATTAGGTTTAATTTAAAACAGATGTACTTGCATGCGTACATATGTGTGTATGTGAAAATTCTTTTTCTGAGGATTCATTCATTGTCCAAGATTATATACTATTGAAAATAAGTGCTGATGTAGCATATTCCCTGAAATTCGAATTAATATGTGTATGTATTTAAATAAAAGTGAATTTAATAACCATACGATAGTAGTATAATATAGTGAAAAAGTATGTGTATGGATATGTACTACATCGCAATATAAAAGCGGAAGTAAAGTGAAATTATTGACAAAAAAATATGTGCAGTTTTTATTTTTAAGAAGCATTTAAGTACGTGTGTATCTATGCAGTAAAGACAAATTTTGATTGTGAATGACACCATATAGCTCCAAAAATAACTTTACAAAAATTCCTACGGTCATAATCAAAGCATATGCACCACCACCCAGTCTGCAAACGTAAGTATGTACATCCATGCGCGCATATGCATGGATGTATAAAAATACATACATGTGTATAAATATATACATCTATGCATAAAAAATGCAACGTTTTTAACTTAGGCTGCACCTAAATCACAATCATTTACATATGAAATATACAATCAATCAAACAATTGTCACTCATACCCTGTCGGGATTTGAGCTAACCACAAGCTAGTTTATGGTTGAGCTATAGGTGACTCACAAGCTAACTAATTTTCTATACTAACCCCTTATAATTTTTAACATGTAATGTCCTACGAAAGAGTGACTACTCACTCGCTCTGCATCAGTTTTAAGCTAACCACAAACTGTCTCATTCTGAGTTAGTTTATGCCCATTCAATACGAGTGCGTAGTGAATTAGCTGTAAAATGTCTAGGTGATTTGCTAGACTCATATGAGTTGACTTGAGGCGCATATAAAATGAATGAATCTATGGCTAGCTAAACTATTGTTTTAATTTAATAAATAATTTAAAAAAATATAAAAAATTTAATAAAAAATTTAGTTTTTTATCTATTGCATTGTATATAAAAAAATATTATTATTTGATAATACTAATAAAATTAATAATGTCGCTTTTTAATTAGTTTTATTTCATTTCGTAATGCTTTTTCTGGGTCGTCTTCACCATAAGTATGATTTGCATCTAGTTAATAATAAGAAATTAATTAAGGAAAATTAATCAAAAGTAAAAATAATCAGTTAAGTCAGATAGTTATATCATCTTTTGAAGCGGCAAAAATTCTTTTAAATTTTTAACTGGCACCTTGCCGTGCACTCCGTCAATGTTACATCCCAGAATTAGATCCAAAGAAAGAACTTTGGGCTTCCCCTTCCGTAGTTTCACCTTTCATTAAGGATGACATGCAAAGTGCCTGAAATTTTTTGCTAAATTAAATAATTAGTTGTATATATTTCAAATGGAAAAAGACTTACATAAGTTGAACCCCTAGCCTCTGATGACAAAACGTAACTGACGAAATAATAAGCTTTTTTTCTTTCTTTTGTCGTATTTTTGTGTGTGACAACTAGCTCGCTTCTGCATCAGATTTTAGCCTCAAATAAGCTAGCAAAATACTAATCATATAATGAGCTAGTTCGAAAAATCCCGACAGGGTATTTATGGCTTACATATACATATGATTTCTACGTAAAATACGATAACAAGCCTTTATATCAAAACTATTTCTTTTGGAGAAAAAATTAAGTAAGACTATGAGCTCTTATATATATATATATATATATATATATATATATATATATATATATATATATGAAAACAAATTTATAAAGGATTGATTGGTAAATGGCATATGTATGTATTTTGAATCAGATATTCACTAAGTACGAACGGGGTTCCCCTAGTTATTTATGCATTTAAAACTTCATACAGACATAAAACAATCTCAAATACAATACAATTAAAAAATAAAGCAATTTTCATAAAAATTTTGTGAGTGATTCCATTTTGTTCGTTTCTTCATATCAGAAGTGAATTTGATGCTGACCATTCGTCAATAATTTGCTTAGTTTTGTTTTTATCTCTATGATAATTATTTTTTGATTAAAGCTATGTTACGATATATGTATGCATATGTATTTCTTGTTTTGATTCTGTTTCAAAAGGACCTATTTTCATTCAATTGAATCTTTGCCAACTTTTATTTATTGGTGCTAAATTTTATATATAGAATTGAATACTAATATTGTAGTTTTTCATTATGCACTACACCATATTATAAATTTCATGAATAAGCATTTGAATGATAAATATAATCATTTATGCACATAAATATATGTATGTATACCTATGCATATATTTATTTTTATATTCCCTTAGCACTTGCATACGATGTAGGTATGCTTTTAAAAGCTTACTGTGCCATTTTACTAATTATAATTATGTATAATATTCTATAGAGCTTCTACAAACGAATTCCTACGTTGAACCACCTTTACAAGAGGAAAGTCTAATCAATCATTAAACATTTTTATATATATACACATGTCTCGATGAGATGAAGACATAACGTATAGAAAAACTCGATCGATGTCAATATCTGTCTCTGTATTTACTTATACATCTCGTTGGTCTCAAGTAGAAAAGCTCCACCTCGCATTTTTTGCGGAATTGAGGTTATCAGACATCTCACACAAATACCCCTCACCACAAAAATTTATTGCAATAAGTTCAAAAACAATTATTTTACAAGCAGCTAACTTCCACTGTGTTTTTGCCTTCTCCTGTAAAGTTACAACATGTGACTTACGTCCTTTCTACACCAGACCAGCGATATTTGCATTAATTAATAGTAAATCTACTTCCGGCCATATATATAACAAACAATGGATCTAACGTTACTGTAAGTAACAAAATTAAATTTGGTTTTAAGTAGTTCTTCCATAGAATACGATGTTAAAATTGCCGAATTGTCTACCCTTAACTCAAGGCTACATCCAAGCATGACTTGTATTAAATTTTGTGATCTGTGCTAAAGTTGAATAAAGTTTTTCAAATACCCCTCACCCAAAATGATCCTTATTCAATAATTAATACGTTTCAGAATTTACCTACATACATCAGAACTTGCAAAAAACATTCTGTGTAATATTTATTTATATAATATGTACTTATATAATACTTCAATAAATTAAGTCGTCATAGTATTAACTACTTAAATTAAATATAAGAAATTTTCTAGGTATGTAGAATATTTTATTGAGATACAACATTGCTAAAGCTGAAAAGACACATGCAACGTGGAGTGAATATAAGAAAACAAGAAATACATTTAAAACAAAGCATGAGCACGAAAAGAATTCCTATATCAATAAAAAAATATGTAACACCAGAGATCAAAAACAAATGTGGACCAATATTAAAGATTTAGTGTTAAAAAAGAACCGAAACGAGATACAATCTGTAATATTTAATGATAAAGAATATAAAACGGATACGGAAATAGCAAGCCATTTTAATGAGTACTTTGTGAATAGTATTAAAGATATTAGAGGTAAAATAGATAATGTGGAATATATTAATCAAGCAAATATGATTAATTCGAGATTTAAATTCCGTAAAGTATCTAATTTAGAACTAAAAAACATCTGCAAAGATATAAAAAAGAAATCGGATTATAACCACGTAAATATTAAAATGATATTAGATAACTAGGATCTGTTAGGTAATATTTTAAGTAAAATTGTAAATAAATCGCTGGAAACGGGAGTTTTTCCAGACAGCTGGAAAATCTCAATGATAACATCTATCGAGAAAGTATCAAAAAGAAATAAATGTGAAGAATTCAGACCTATAAACTTGTTAAAATTATGAGAAAAAAATCTAGAAAAAATAGTAAAAAATCAACTATAACAATATTTGGAAAATAACAATCTCCTGTCAAAATATCAATCGGGATTTAGAAAAAAATTTTCGTGCGAAACTGCAGTAAACTACGTTGTCAACAGATGGAAAAATATAAACAGAAATCAAAAAATAATGGCAATATTTCTTGACTTTAAAAGAGCATTTGAAACGATAGATAGAAACATTCTGAAACAGAAACTATATAACTATGGAGTAAGAGATACAGAACTAAAGCGGTTTACATCATACCTGGAAGATAGAAAACAAAGAACAAGAGTTAATAATGTTAAATCGAATGCAATTACAAATGAATTCGGAGTTCCGCAAGGGTCAATTCTTGGTGCACTGCTATTTATAATATATATTAATGATATGCCTAATGTTTTAGAGAAATGTGAAATAGTGGTATATGCCGATGATACACTCATATATAATATATCGGAAACGGATGAAGAATGCCATAGGAACTTAAATTATGATATAGCAAAGTTAAATGAATACCTAAAAATTAACAAATTAAAACTTAACGAAGATAAAACAAAAATTATAGAAATAAATATTAATAACAATGACAAGATTATAGAAAAAGTGGAAAAAATTAAATACCTAGGTTTCATAATAGAAAAATGTATGAATTTTAAAGACCATATTGTATCATATATTTGTAAGAAAATTGGCTTTTTTAGAAGAATAAGGAACAAAATATCATTATTAACTGCGATAAATATTTATAACTCAATTATTAAACCACATCTTGAATTCGGCTCAACAATTATTTATACGTGCTGCACAAACGAACAGATAGGACGACTACAAAAACTGCAGAACAAATCTATGAGATCAATATTGAAATGCAACAGATATACATCTATACATTATATGCTAGAGATGCTAAAATGGCTTAATATTAGACAAAGACTACAACTGAATACATGTATGTTTATTCACAAAATGAAGAAGGGGAAGGCACCAGAATATTTAACACAGCAATTAACATATGTCAACGAAGTCCAGCCGTACAGTCTTAGAAACTGAAATGATTTTAGGTTAGATAGAGCCATGAGCAATGCAATGAGAAGATGTCTGCTCTATAAAGGTCTACAAGTATTTAATCAGCTACCAAATGATGTTAAAAACCAAATGATGTCAAAAATAACGTGAACCAAAACTTTTATTAAATTTAAGCCCATATTATATAATGTTCTTAAAAAAGTATTCCAAATACTACCTAAATTAAATAAATAACAAAAAAAAAAAAAAAAAATTAATGTACATTCTCTGTATATGATATCCTTTTATATATTGTGAACATCTCAACCAGGCGCAGTTTTCCACATTATAAAATTTTCCTTTTAGTAATATCAGTTCATGAATGTTCATACCATTTTGACTTCACTTTACTATAGTGAGAAAATGAAACGTTTGGATTTTTAGATGGAATGAAAATAGCGATAAATGTAGCAACTTATTTTAGTTACAATTTCTATTGAATAAGAATTAATATATTTCAGGAGATATCGTCAACATTTTTATGAAAGAAATTTAAAGTCGATGTAAAGAAATAAATTTCCTTTATTTATTTTGTTTGAAACTGCGTCAGATGCAGAAAAATATGATTGAAGCTGGTTAAGTAGCTAATTCACATGTAGTTGTTATTGATACATCTTTCAGTTTTCTTAATTTGAACTCTACTTGAACAATTCACAAGCCAAGTATTTAAAATCTATTACTTAATTTTCTTCATATAATTGGAAAAGAGATTTGATAATTAATTATAAAAAATTACTGTTCTTCATGATAAAAAACATTGTTAAATATTTCATCTACTCGTATTTGAAATAAAAAAAATAGTTTTGGTTTAATTTTCTGTAGACCCTTTTTTTAAATTTAACTTCATTACATACTATTTCCCATATTCATAAAAAAGTTAGTTTCAAATTTATTTTATTAAAAACTTATCATACACCGTATTATGCCGTATTACGGCTCTTAATTTGACTTGAGAGTTTGTAGTAGATCAAAGAAAAATTTTCTGGTTTTCTTAAACCTCTTACAAATTTTCGAGTCGAATCGACAAGCGTAATAAGGCTCATACTTTTATTTTATTTTGGCTGATTCAATTATATATTAAATAAAATTAAATATTGTTCATTCTAAAGATCAACTTTGAAAATTTCAACAATGCGACTAATATTTATTCAACTTCTCTCTCTTATATTTCTTTTTCAGATAAAATCTTGAATTTTAAAGTTAAAATGACGGACTTCATGCCTGATGATATGTCTTCTGAGCAATGGGAAGAAATTCTTAATATACACTGGACGTATTTTGAGACTGAAGAAAATATGTTCAAATTGGAAATCCGAAAAAAATTGGAAGGTAAAAATATATTTCTATATATAATCTGTTTTTTCTTAAAATATATTAAAATGAAACGCTAAATACAGACCAGACTTCGGCGATTTCAATAATATTTATTATTACTTTTACATATTTGTGAAAATACCGCCATTTCGCCGATGTCGCAAGCTATTGTTCGATCGAAAAAACAAGTTAAAAACAAAAACAGTTTGAAAACTGTATCTATGCGATTGTACGAAATCTTGAGACATTGGCGACCAAGCATATAATTTTTTCCCCAATTTTTTTGGTTGACCAAAATAAAAAAAGTTGTTATTTTCTAAACTCACAAGCCTTGTTGTAATATTTGTCGCTGTATATGAAAGGCAATCGCAATCAATATCGTAACTGTTTTTATACAAGGTGGCCCAAAAGAAATGATCCTGTTGGAAGATGCTCTTATTTTCAAATGACGGCCAATGTCAAATCTGTTTTGACGCTTGTGAATTGACAAATGTAGAATACATGGAGCGATACACTCCCCAAGAGGAGTCATTACACCCGCTGAAAGTTACTGCATGATGCGCTGTTCGCACTGGAGAAGTCATCGGGCCATTTTTTGTCGAGGACGCGACAACAGTGGACGATGCTCAATTTCTGCCGATATTGAACGAATTGGGACCGGAGGACATGTGGTTCCAACTGGACTGAGCAACGGCACACACTGCGCGAGCCACAACAGATATTCTGAAGGCCAAACAATATCGGATAACTTCTTTTGGCCCACCTTGTATTTTATTAATCGAAAAATAAAAGTAATTTATATATATATATATATATATATATATATATATATATTTATTTATTTATTGCCTAGACCACGATGTCACTCGATATCGTTCTGTCGCTAAAAATACATTTAAGCTCTTATTTGACAAATTTCTCTACAAAATATGTCAAATAAACAGTATATACATATATGTATGTATATAAGATATTTTTTATGAAATTAAATATTATATGAGCTAGTGTATTTCTAAATGTAATCACAGATTTTAATAATTCATATAAACATTTTCCGTACACTCAAATATTTTATTGCAGAAAAAATATTATAAAAAAACAAAATAAAATAAAAAAATTTAGTAATTGAGTAACGGAAATTGCTGTTGGTTATAAAATTAAAATACAAAACATATCTACAATTTATTATCACAAATGTGTAGCATCATTCAAAATTTTACAACAAAAATGTAATAAACTGATTACAAAAATTTCAATTACATATAATAGACGATTTAATTTTCTTGTCCTTATAAAATTATGTATTATTTATTTTTATTATTTAAAATCATTATTTCTATTTCCTGAAGATGTTAACAACCTGTTAACGAAATATCGAGTAAAAAAAAAAATAAAAAATAATATATGTATAAATAGTATATGTATAAATAATATACATATTTTATAAAAAACGACCACAAGGTAAATTTATATTATAATGATATATTTATAAATAATAAAAAAAACTACGGAGAATTATTTTTGTTGCAAATGCTCAGTATAACATTTTACTAAATGTGTTATTTTGTCAAAGTTCCTTGAGAGATAGTCGAGATAATGGTGCCGCTTTGTGTGAGTTCATAGAGTTGGATAGGCAGTTGCAATTATTTTTCATATATATTGTCAATTGACGGCTTCTTATGGTAACAGAGATGATTCAGAATCTAGAATATCATATCTGTTGTTCAAACTCAAGCATCGGTTAGTATAAGTACTTGTTTTTGATAAGGATAATGGTTTATGAATATGTTTTGTTGTAGACCTTTTTGAATAAATTTGTTTTGTTTGTGATGTCATTTTCGGCTTGAGGATAATGATTTATCTAAAAATTTTAAAGTTTTTGATGTTTTCAAATCTTTTATGTAATCCCGTTTGCAATGAATATTTTAATTGATTTTCCAAATTACTGGTTATCGTTGTTGCATCTAACAGACATCTTTGGCACTTAATATTTACAAAAATTGATTTAGAATATGTAATTTATATAATCAATTTATTAATAATGGAATATTAGATTATTAAAATCGATTATAAAAAATTGATTATAAGAAAAATAAAATCGATTATTTATTTATTCACTTCCCGTTAAGTTATCTGTAATTTTTTTTCTTGTTTTGAGATACTTCATTTGAAATTGTATATTCAACTTTAAACAGCAGAACAAGGCTTGCGAATTAAGTACTAATATTGTTAATACTACTGATTGTAATGTTAAATGTAAATCTATTTATGGTGTAATAAATTGAAAGGAAACAACATATTTTTAAATCGACATATTTATGGCTCTACTGAAAATCTTAAATTTTGATATAATACCACCCTCTTGTTGATTAAGTGCGATATGTAGAAATATACGCTCGCATATACTTATATAGTTTGTTATTATTTTATCGTTACAGATTACTTAAAAGAATTTTTGTGTGTAGTTCCACACGATCGCAAATTCTTTTTGGAAGATACAGCACAAATTTTGAAAGAGTCTATACAAAATTTACAAAATTTTAGTGCACAAAAAGCTATTACAGCTTTCGAATCGATTAGCCAATACGCAAATAACTTATATTTAAAACCATGGCGAAAGGAATTTCGAGTTTTAAAGGTATATTATCGTATGATCAATATTTAAACATTTTGAATTATTTATGTAATGTTTTAGATGTATTCGGGTTTCTATCAATATGAAATAAAATCAAATTTGCTTCACGCTGAAATATTTTTCGAAGCAATGGGATACCGACATTTGTCGGAAGATACCTTAATTTTAGACGGTCCAATATGTCCGGATCAATTGGCAAACGTTTCTCGTGATGCTATGACAGCTTATGTCGAGTTACAAATAATCAAACACATATATACAGGACTCGATGCTATTGGCGTTACTTATTCTTGGCCAGAAATCTATCAATATAGAGAAAATTTTACCGGTAATTTTAATAAAATGTGTAAATATTTGAATCACAAAGTTTTAATACCGAATATATATATATTGATTTTTATGTAGGAAGCGCTTCGCAAGCTGTTGAAAGTATTGCATTTTCTATTGAAGAGAAACGTATTCGTTCTAAGCAAAAGGCATTGCTAGGGGATAATTATGGCTATATGGATGCGCAACCGTCGTCTAATTATTTTGGACCTAGTTCACAATTTTGCCCAGCTCAGTGTCAGTGCAGTCTTTATCCACAAGCTTCTTCACTACATAGAAATCGCATAATTCCTCGGCCAAATGGTAATTGCTTCGTATCTGACCATTACAAACAACAATCTTCTGCAAAAGCGAACTTAGTTTACAATAATATGTTTTATCCTGTTAATCACTATCACCAACATTTAAGAATGTCAAGCAACAATGGGAGTGCTGTACTTTCTCAAATGTCCCACTCCAGAAGTTTGGATCAATGCAGTGAAACACGAAATCATAACAATATGTTGCCACATCGCCATTCTTTCGACCATCAACAACAAGGGTACACTCCTCATCACAAATATCTTCTGTTGCAACAACAACAACAACAACAATATGAACAACAACAACATTACTATCAACATGTAAACCCGCTTACCCAGAATTTTTATGATTCAACATATGACTATATTGACGGTAATTCTATGGGCGGTGGTAGCAGTACAATTTCGTATGCTGCTGTTGCTGTGAATGATACATCGGGACAAGCAACTGTAGACGCTGGTAGTGGTGACAGTGTTGCGGGCGTTAACTGTAGCTTAAATTCAAGTTCATCATGCACTCATCCCTACAATGTATCTGGAAATCGTTTTCCTTTGCCAATAAATATCTCAAACCAATTATCGGGTTGTGACAGTTTAGCATCCACTAACTGCAGCGGTCCTCAAGAGCCAACATATTTCCATATCCCTAATACACATATGTATTCCTCAGTGTCTAAATTACCACAGAATTTAATAAAAAATGTAAATGGTGCTGAAGAATCCATGAAGACGCAGCGTTTTCGTCAATCCGAACAGTTAATTAATTTTGAAGACCCAACCATATTGCCACCAACAACTCCCCAACAATTTGACCCCCTAAATAGATATCGTTTAGATGTTGAGCGCTCGAATCACTTATTGGATAAACATTGCAACATGCGCGAGAGTATGGAGAAATTTATTCCAACTTCTAGTCCAAGTATTTGCCAACTGCATGGTGGTATTAGCAAAACCTTTTCAAATGACATTCACATTTATGCTAAACCGACTAAAACGGAAAATCATAAACAGAATGCATTGAATTTACGTGAATATCCTTGCACTTCCAAAGACCGTGGTGACACAACTGATATAAGTAATGAATCAGCTAATGATGACTCTTGTAACCCGCCAAACGGCAACGAACGGAATAATATAAGTTCTCCGACACAATTCAAAGGAAATCAAGATGGATTTAGCTCAAATGAACCTTGGAATGCTGTACATCCTAAAGAACAAGATTCGAGTGAAAGGAAGGACTTAGTCCAATCAGTGGATTTGGAATCGTTAAATATTCATAATGACCCCCCACCCAGCCAAAGCAGCACAACTGAGATGAGAAGCACTTATTATAATGCAAGTGAAAATAAAACTCAAATACAACAAAAGCTAGAAACGAAGCAGAAATTCAGAACTCTGGAAAATGAAATTAATCCTTCCAAAAACGGTGTGAAAATGGAAAATTTAGCTTCAGCTAATTATTCAACTAATAGTATTCAAAAAAGGAAACCTTCAGCGGACAATAGCTCAAAAAAAACCAAATCGGCACAGAAACAAACCAATATAACCTCAAAAGCCAATACCAACATTCATAAAACGCAACTTAAGGCTAATGACAATAAATCATCCAAGATGAATAATAATAATAACAATGAGCCAACAAATTCTGGAAACGGAAGCAAGCAACGCAAAAAACCCTCACCGGTAATCAATAATACTGGCGTAAATGAATGGAGTTGTCCTTTTTGTACCTTTCTTAATTCTCCCAAAAAAAATATTTGTCAAATGTGTTATCATTCCAAGGACTTTAAATTGGACTCATCTACAACTTCCACAGCTACAGGTGGAGCTACTCTGACTCACAATACCCCAACGTGTGCATAAAGTATCGTGAGATAATTAAATGCAAAAAAAGATATATATTTCATAATAACGTACCTGCATTGGACAATTTTTAAGTTTGTTATGAAAAATATTAATATTTCCTTTTTACTATGGTATTTTTCTTTATTTTTGCATAATTTTAATCTTACATTATAATTTTTTGTTTAATATTAATAAAACATCTGTCTATAAGATCCAGAACTGAAGAATTTAAAACATGCAGTTTGATTGATTTACTAGTCATATACATACATACATACAGACAAACATAAGTGTAATAAGAGACTTCATAACTGAAATATTAAATAAGAAAATTGAGGTATGTAATAGGGCTTCAACGAAAAGAAATTAACGTAAAGTATAATTGTAGAACTAAAACAATACTTTTTTCTGTTTTTTAATAATATATATGTATATTTAATAGATAATAATTATGAACAATAAGTAAATTTCCAGTGAAAATATTAAGAGATAAATAAGGGGAACATATCGTTGGTTCCAAGTAGAAACACAGCAGAAACTGTAATTTTCAACCGCTTTGTGGCAAGATGCATTTGTTTGAAAGGTGTTAGAATCACCGACAACAAAAGAAAACTTTGCAATTAATTTCTCTAAGGGAGGTCTAACAATGGTTTGCTGATTTCTTAGTATTCACTCATAAAATAATTATTATTGAGTTGATTAGGAACATGATCTGGTCCAAAGATCTTTTGTAACACACAGAAATTCGTGTTTTTTTCTTCATAAACTTTCTGCTCAAAAACAAAGGACAAATTTTATTTGTTAAAAAGTATAAACTTTCGAAACAAACGTCAATATTGTTATACAT
Source organism: Linnaemya vulpina (assembly GCA_963675445.1). Taxonomy (NCBI): domain Eukaryota; kingdom Metazoa; phylum Arthropoda; class Insecta; order Diptera; family Tachinidae; genus Linnaemya; species Linnaemya vulpina. Next base: position 2,358,000 of record OY776279.1, on the reverse strand, counting down.
ATGTATATTGTTTTTAAAAAAATTTTGTTCTTGTATTGTTATACATACATATATGCGTAAAAACGACATTTTGCGACATCAGCGATCAAGCCTTTAATTAAAATAGACTAATTTCGATTAATATCATAAAAGAGACGATAACTAAAGATAAAAAAAATGTTTTTTTTATCTGAAATATATTTTTAACTGCAATATATTGTTTAAAATGACACAATTTGAATTTTTCGCTATATATGTACATACGTAATATCTGGCTTTTGTTTTGCTGCCTTGTTTGCATTTGACCACTGTATACTTCATGTTGGCAGCAGGTTTGCAAAAGTTAATACAATTGTACTATTCCATACACAAAAGTTCAACGGTATTCCAATTGCTCATTTGGTGCAATTCTCGAACTATCCTACCCCATATATTTTATGGAATTTCCCGAGTATAATAATTTATTAACTATAATTTCTTTGTGATTTAGTTCTTCTGTGTTTACCTATCTATACACAAACAAATACAAATAACTTCACTTTGTTGCATGTATAATTCTTTAATTCCAGTTCCAAAAACATGTTAATTAACTGATTAAAATGATAAAACAATTTGTATGTAAATTTTCGCAGACTGATTAAAAAATTATATATATAGAGAATCTTAAAGTACATATTTGTATCAAAATTTTTGTTATGACTCTATTATTACTAAAAGAAATATAGTTGATGCCTCTATAATTTAAAAAATGGAATCTAACAATATTTTGTATATATTTTTCTCACGTAAACAGAAAAATTCAAAAATTTTTTGTATTCTATTGGTGTCGAAAAGGTACAGTTTTGTGAGCTTGTTGGTACAATGTTATAGTCTCATTGTTCAACATAGGTTGAAAATCTTTGATTTTGGAAAATACTCTGAGTAAATTAATTACAGGACTGCCAAGTGTTACAATGTGGAATCCACATTGCGGATGCATATTTTCTAAGAGACTATAAATTTCATATATGATACCACACATTTACAAGGTAATTGCTATATCATCAACCGGTAAGTCATGCTAGCTGCGTAATCTCTGTTTCCATCATTCTTGTACTAGTGCACATGGTTGTTGTCACCAGCGTTGACGTAACATTTTTTCAAAGAGAAGCTTAAGATATTCAAAATAATATGAAATTTGTTTTCATAAACAAGAAATTTGTATAAAAATTTTTTTAAAATTAATATATAACGCTTAAAATATAGAGAAAAACAAAGTAATAAACAATGTATGTATATACGTATATCTCATATACATATAATAAATACCTAATAAATATAAAAAAAGTTCATTATAATATAAGAAGTTAGTTGCGTTTTCAAAAAAATTGTTTGCATTTATCGTATTTATGACATATCTATTTTAGAATATGGTTCATACTAACTGTGGTAGTGTCACAACAGATCTTTAATTGTATAAGCATGGCTAGAAGATGTATCTGTACATAATACGTTATTATTAGTATTTATGAATGTAAGTTATACACAACAATAATTATTTACTATTATCTGAGTGTTTGTTTATACGGTGTACACATTTAAATAAATACCTTTAAAATTCATCATAAACTTATAAATTGCCTCCTGTGAGGATTGAACTCACGACCCCTGGTTTACAAGACCAGTGCTCTTCCACTGAGCTAAAGAGGCCTTGATTTGTTATTGTACCTGTAACAGTTTTGTTTGTTTCGACGGCAACAGTGGGAGTGAATCAACTGTTAGTTTTGCAGAAAATTTATTACTAGTTTATTATTAGTTTTCTTTTAGAAATTGGTTGTCGAAGAGCAAAAATAAACACAATATTAGAGTTGCTGCTGATGCCAGTTGATAAATTAATTTTTCAAAGGGTAGAAAAAAAAGATGAGCTACAGATGACTCAAAAAACCAACTAATTTTTTATGAAAGATATCGTGAACGAAATAATACGGAAAAGTGATTTTTTGGGAAACTCCGAGATCATATATCTGATTAGTCAGAGTTGTCGTTTCTTTTAGAGCAATCGAAAACTACATCAATCACAGCTTATCACGTGGGAATCAGTTGATTTGAAAACAAAAATAATACTTTGCGTTTAAAATTAGCTGGACATTTTATGTACTAAAGCGAAGGAATAACCATTTTATTTTGTTAGAATATAATCGAGAAGGAACAAAAACAAAATTTTAGAAATCGTGTCAGTTTCAACTGTAATTATACAAACGAAAGAATGCTTTCGACATTGTGAAATGAGCAGTTAATTTTTTTTGTTGAGTAAATAAAAAGTAAAAAATCTGAGCTCATGTTTCTGCAAGAATTTCGTATTAGATTCGGAATTGCTTTGTGGACGTTTCTCTTTGATGTCCGACTGTTTTGCTAACTGGGTACATGCATATGTATATACTTATATATGTATGTATATGTATAAACACATGTGTGTGCAGTATACGATCAAAATGCTCCACAACTATGACCAGTGTGACCGTTAAAACTGTTCAGCAATTTATTAAACGTTTACTATGTTCGTTGCCTGTATATCATTGGCTCTTACAATAAATCATAAGTAGACCTGAACCTAATTCCAAATATAACAAGACCTGTTAGCGTATGCAAATAATTTCAAAGGACAATTGAGAACTACACAAGAAAACGTATAGAAGGTTTTGAAATATATTTTAGGAGTTAGGTTGAAGTCTACATATGAAATACGTAACTTGCAAATTATATATAATATATACTTATTTTCTATTAAGTGCAATTATTATAATTTCATATTTGTTAAGAGTAGGATATTATGGGACGCGAGAAAAGTTTATCTATTACAATATATTTTTTTAACTGCCAGGTAATATGAACCGGTCTGGGTAAAATTGTAATAAAGAAAAACTTTTATACGTCCGACAAAGTACTAACTTTAACCAACGCGAAGTTGTAATCATGGACTTAAATATAATAATATTAAAAGCAAAAAAAATTGAAAAATAGGCATGATATGGTGAGAGGTGGTACTTTCAATATAATCCAAAAAAGGAGGCACTACAACGGTCACGCTAAAACACATGCAATATTCGTGCAACTGAAATAGAATTTTCAGTTCTCTTAAATGAAAGTCCTCTAATGCAAAAGTTTGTGGATCTAAAAATATCCGACAAATGAGCAAGAATGTGTATCTATTGATACTGGGTACAGATTTTGGTTTCATTTTGGAAATTGGAGCAGTTTTCGTTGAATCTCCCTACATTAAACATCAAATTAAATTTATAGATACAAAGAACATATATAAACATACGTACACATTTTAAAATAAAAACGGAAAATATGTCGTTTACCGAAACAACTGGTTTCTTTGCAGAATATTATTTAAATTTAAAAAATTGTATTAGTAATTTCGATATCGAAGTTGAAAATATCAAACTGTGTCAAAATGATATGGAACGTGTAAAATTTTTAGAGAATCTAAAAGGTTTACAAGAACAAGAGCACAAGTTAACAATACGCCAAGAATTTGAAAGTAAAAATTTTGCGACGTCATTGGAATTTAAGGAAAAGGGCAATTTAGCATTTAAATCGAAACAGTGGTTAGAGGCAATGGTGTTGTACACAAAAAGTTACCTGGCCTTGCCGGAAGATAAAGGTAAGCAGTTACGAGAGAGGGAGCAAGAGAAAGATAACCACAGTCGAAATATATCTTCAATCCATCTTTCTGTTTGTTTTTCACAGTTATAGAAAAAGCTATTATCTTGGCAAATCGCTCTGCTTCTTTATACCACATGGAGAAGTATGATGAGACCTTAATTGATATAAAGCGTTCTATAGATTATGACTATCCCAAAGATATACTCTACAAGCTTTACGAACGTCAGGCCAGGTGCTATATGGCAAAAAAGGATTATCCCAATACCATACGGTGTTTTAAGTAAGTTTTTTTTTCGAACATTGTCATATGTAACATTCAAATCGCACTTTTCCCGGAAAGAGCCAACTTAAAATTTAAACATTTGCAATTGACGCAAACAACTGAAATTTCTATACTGCACTCTCACAAAGAGATATGTAATTGTATGTGTTTTGGTATCGTTTTCTCGCAAAAAGTGAAAATTTAAAAACCTCGAGTTACTCTCTTTGAAGGATCAAGTGCGATATGTAGCTAGGAATTATATATCCAGAATAATTTATGACCAAAGTGTTTGCAGAAAATTCATAAGCGCTTTGGATGATGCTCCTTCTGTACAAGCTGATAAACGTTCTAAAATGATCATGGACGCTATGACCATGATAAAAATGTTAGAAAGAGATCCTCGCACAAATAAACAAATCGAGTTTCAAAAGAAGAAAGGAATTTCGGGTGAAATAATGCCTGATATGACAATACCCGATGAAAAGGAGTTTATAAGTTCATCTATACGTTTCGATGAGAGCCGCCAAGAAGGTCGGTTCGCCCGTGCAGCCACCGATATTAAAGTTGGAGAAGAAATTCTGATCGAAAAACCATTTGTAGCAGTTCTTTTGGAAAAGTTTTCCAAGTCACATTGTGATTATTGCTTTATAAGGTATGGAAAATATGTGGAATTGTTCCAAACGAATTATATTTTCTTAATAATTTTAGAACTGCGATTCCAGTGGCCTGTCCCAAGTGTGCCGATGTAATATACTGTTCCGAAAAATGCCAACGAAGAGCCATTCGTTCTTATCACAAATACGAATGCGGAATCTTGCCTACGGTTTGGCGTTCTGGTGCGTCAATTAATTGTCACATGGCCTTGCGAATATTTGCCAAGAAAACGGTGAATGAGTTTTTACAGCTGGCGGATGAAATAAATTCAAAGCCCCATGTGGAACAAATACAAAAGTACGAACACACATTGCCCCATAATCGTCAAAAAACTTAAGCAACAAAGAATTAAATTTTATTAATTATCCTTGTTTTAACTTGAAATAGAGGGTAATTGGCAAAATGCACTTAATCTACAATTTCGTTAATAATCGATTCCCGTCAAAAAATTATTTTCGGGAAACATGCCTCATAAGCCTTTTCGGCGGTTATGGCTCGATGTATTCTTGTACATGTTGCTTGCGTATACGGCCTATTTCAAGCAGATTGATAATACTTTTACGATATGAAGGTGTGGAAATACATAAACATGTCTCTCATGAATTTTTTCAGGCTGCCGAAAGACGATTATAGAAAAGTTGCACACTTGGTGAGACATGAAGATACGAGATCGGCATCTAATTTCTTTCAACACACTTTAATGGCTCGCTTCTTAACCAAATGTTTGCTCACATCAAACTACTTTGGTGATAACCCCAATCAAGAGGATACTTTAAAAATTGAGGCGATGGTTTTAAGAAGTTTGCAATTTTTGCAATTCAATACCCATGAAGTGGCTGAACTGCATAAATCTCAAAAGGATGGAAGTGAAAAGACTTTGTTCATTGGTGGGGCTTTATATCCCAATCTTGCCCTTTTCAATCACTCTTGTGATCCGAGCGTTGTAAGGTGAATCGAATATATGTATGTTATGTAAATACTAAATAAATAATTTATTAAAATTTGGTAGGTATTTCCGCGGCACTACTATTCACATTAACACCGTTAAGCCGATTGAGGCTGGCTTACAAATATCTGAAAATTATGGCCCCATTTATACACAAGAGGATCGCAATGACCGTCAATTAAAGTTACTAGATTTATACAAGTTCGAATGCTGCTGTGATCCCTGCTTAGAAGACTGGCCAACCTTTGACAAATTGCCCACTGATGTGATACGATTCCGTTGCGATGCACCCAATAACTGCACTGCTGTTGTTGAGGTGCCGCCGTCATGCAATGACTTTATGATTAAGTGTCCCAAATGTTTGGAGAGTACAAACATTTTGAAAGGCTTGAAAGTCATGCAGGTGAGTAAGAAAGTTAAAATTTTGAATGAAATTTATTGTACATGAAACTGTGTAATATTTTCTGTACATAACAAACACAATGTGTTTTGAGAAGCAATTATTTTGTTTAACGATGAGCAAAAACGTGAAGAAAACGAAATTTTTCTTCGAAAGAATTTATTCTATTCATAAATACCGCTCTCTTAAAAAATTAGGACTTATTTTGAATTTTTTTTCTATTTATGTACTGTTTTATGTTGGTTATCTTACAGCTTTGTCGTTTGTAAAATATTCTATAAGACCTACTAGAAGTGGTTATATAGTTCATTTCTTCATTATAAAAAAATGTTTTAACTTTCAAGTTATTATTCTTTACTTTTCCTTAATATATGCATATTTCATTTACAAGATTTGTTACATAATCGTTGCAGGATACGGAAATGATGGTACGTACTGCCAAGCGTCTTTATGATGCTGGTGACTATTCAAAAGCCCTACAGAAGAATATTGACTTGATCAAGATCATGTATGAGGTACTAGTTCCACCTTTTGCCGATTTCTGTCAGTGTCAACAATACCTCAAGGATTGCTTCCTGCATTTCGGTAATTTCTATAATTTAGATTAAATTTCAAACAAACAATAAATAGAACTCTGGATTAGAAAAAATGGCACTAAATTCATCTTTTAATCCAATTCAAATGTGAACTGTTGTCGTCCGGATAAATTGAATCAACTGAAAGTTCTTAAATATTGATTTTCATGAAGTGACTGTAACATGTGCACTCATAAAAGTTCGGTAAAGTGTTGTTGTGTTTTGTATTCAGCGATAGTCAAGTTCAGAGTTTGAATTCGTTAACTAAATCAGGACTCCGAGGATAGCTTATAAATCAAGTAGAAGTTTGAAAGCAAGCAGCTGTCGCTTACTTTTAATTTTAGTTTTTAGTTGATTTATAAAGAAGGTTGGGGTGTTATTTACAGGATTTAATAGTTTGGCAAAATTATTAACAACCCTTAATTCATATACTGCATACTTACATAGAATATATACATAAAACTGACTGAATCGAATTCAAAGGTGGTTAAAAGCCTGCGAAAAATGCAATGAACTCCTCCGAATGTGTCGGAAGGTTTATAAATGGTGCTGTCAACAGGTCACCGATACATACATGGATGTTCTGAAACTCTTCAATTAAGTAACATTGAACGGAGTGGCATGCACCACTTCATTATTCATATGGTTAATAAACAGAAAAATGAACTCGGCTTTTTTATTTAGTACCCAGCAAAGAAGCAAATAGATTTGTTAGGGAAGTCACTTTACGCGATATTTTAACCAAAGCCCATCAATTATTTCTGCATAAAATAGTGTCCTAGGAAAAAAATTCCATACGATATATCGTCGCACATGAGAAAAAAAAATATCTACATAAAATTCAATCCTTATACACTTACATATATCAGTTTTTTTTTTATTAATTCTCCACCTAATTATCAAAATTTTTTTCAAATGGAAATAATTTTGCAATTTCTAAACATTTAGTTTGATTGTAATAAGGATTTTATAGTTTTAAAAGGGACAGAGCCACATAACGTCAAACTGGGTCACTTCGAAAATTCAAAGCCTATGTTAAACTTAGAAACGCTTGACTCTGTGTTCGTTGGGTAGAGGTTTCTTTTTTACTGTTGCACTTATTGGGTGCATCCCTTATTAAACATCTACATATTTGAGTGTTTCTTTGGAATATAAATAATATTTGCTTGTGTATTCATTAAATTGTTTTTATGTATTCATTGCTTTTAGTATTAGTTCTTGTGTATTAAATAATAAAAAAGCAAATTAATAGAACATATAAACATGTGGAATGGAGTTCTGCTGCCGATATACACGAAGAATCTGTAAATTTGTTTCTAGTTTTGCTGTAATGTAAGAGTCATATGGCGGACGGACGGTGGTTTCTTTTTGTTGTATTAATGTCCGCAATGACTTCTCAAACGTTTAATAATCAACAACAGCAATAAAGACAACAAACAAAGTCAAATACTTTTTAAATCAACACCTTCTTTTCATTTCAAATGTGTATATTGTACATACTTACACACATCCATATGCATGTATGTATGTTTCCATGGACTTTGTGATGTGTACTGGTCTTATCAAAGGTGATATTGATATGAATAAAATGTCTTAGAGTAACACAATGTAAGCCTAAAGAAGCAAGAACAGAAACCAGCTGCTGCAAATACCCTTAGAATGCTTGATTGCTAATCCAATTTGGTTTGGATGTGGCAGCATAAGTGGTGAAATAGTGAATGCATATTATGGATGCATAACCGATTTCTAGAGTCACAATTTTTAGTTTCAAATTATGTAAATGTAAGCGGAGCCTCAAAAGCAAAACCAGGTACGACCAAGATAGTTTAAAGAAATTTATTGTTATTGCTTTTTTAACAACTACAATGACAAATTGAATGCAACTTGTTTAGAAACATGTTTCGTCTGTGTGAATCGATAACGTTTCAATAGTTTTGTTCTGGTCATTCCACAACTACAGACGTGCATATATAGCGGATGTGTATACGTATGTATGTATATGAATGCAATCCTATGCACGGAGCAACATGTCATATATGTTAATCTTTGGTTATATGAAAACTGTTACCGATTGAACACAAATTAAATTTTGAAGATATAACAAGTGGGCTGCAAAGAAACCAAAAATTATAAGGACTATTCCTTATATACATATTAACTTGTGCTGAATATATTCATAGAAATTTTTAATATTTTTTAACATTTTAACATACATACATACAATTCTTAACAATCTGTAGCTATTTTTGAACATTTAATATTATTTTTGGCCGTACTCGTCGTATTGATATCCTATAGGATAATAACTCCATAAGGTCGTATTGGAATCAGTTACAAACAGGTACATCATTTTTGCAGAAGTAGGTTTATGACATAGTAGAGCAATGATTGCAAGCGCTACACTTATTCTAATTCCACCATATGCAAACTGAAGTGACGATATTTATTATTTAAAAAAAGAATATGTGAAAAATTCTTCACAATCTCCTGAAAGAATTACTCAATGGCATGGCCACATACTGACTCCCTCTTTGATAAAATAAAATCAATATTGGAAATGTGTTTTAAGAAAATTTTGTATGAGCAATTTTGAATAAAATATATTTCTAACTCATTTTAATTACTTTGAATATTTTTTTTTTGTAAAAAAGGCAAAGGTTATACATGTTTTATTACAATATATGTAAATAGCATGTGTATGTGTACAAAATATCAAATTTTGTTATATATGAAAATTTAATGAAAATAAGGAGCTGTGGTATTACCAGTTCTTATGAGCAGTAAAAACTCCATGATTATATAAATTTACTGTCTCTTTTCTAATGTCAAAAGTGTTATTTTTAAATTCTTTGTTGCACAAAAGTTACACTTAATTTAAAATGTTTGCACAGATAAGACTTTTTCATCAATCAATAGGTTTTGAATTCGAGATATCTAGAATAATTTGTAAAGACGTTCGCTTGTATATTTGTTGCAGGTAATATTTATAGACAGCGAATTCTAAAACTCGTGCAGAAAAATTTAGAATACAACATTCAAACGTTGAACAAATAAAAATGGAGCTTAGGAACGGTAAACTCTATTAAAGACTCGTGTAATTAAAAACTGTGATCAGGGGAAATAAGCAGGGGAGTACTTCTCCTAGTGGAAAGGCCTATAAGGTGAAAAAGTACTTTATATAATTATTTAAGGCTATGAAAAAATAGGGGATATGGAATTCTCCCAAAACTATCAAAGTTTGAGAGTGTTGTTTTCCCGAAAATTTTTTTTCAAAAACTATTTTTTTTAAATTTTGTTGGCTTAATGTGGGCGCTGTTTAAAAACATTACCTCTCAGGTATTTCGTTTTATTTTGTAGTTCAGCAACGTTCGGAGATACAAACGTACTAAGCAAACAACACATTAGTTTTAAAATATAGAAATACAAAAACATACGCTTAGGAAAGTATAAGAATAAAATGTTTCCAAACAAAATAAAACGGATGTGATCAAGCCTGAGTGCTCGCTGGGTATAAACATGCAATTACGTACTTGTACTCTATTCATTGAACATACATTTTATATACATGTACACATGCATGTGTGTGAGCATTCATAGATACTTGCACTCATTTGAATATATATGTTTGTGTGGACGTATCTTGTAGATAATTTCCACTATGTACATGCTACGAGTTTAGCTTTGGGCAAGTCAGTTTCATTCATTTAGTTCGAATTTGTCTGGCAACGTGAGATGTTTGTTGATAAATACATCTGTTGTGTTTGAAGGAAAAAAGTGGTGGTGCGCATGTGTAGTACAGTGTACTTTTATTAGTTCTAAATAGTATATGAAAATTTAAACCGAAAATTGCCAGAGAAGAGAATTAAATTAATTTGAATAATCTTTAAACAAAACTCTTATTCAAATGCAGTTTTGTTTGTTGCTTAATATACAAGCGATTTCCAAAGCAAAACAATTATTGATGCAATTAACGTTAATTTCTGTTTAATTGTGAATTTATTTGAAAGTGTTGAGTACAGCAACAACACGTATGAGTAGATGTAGTGACCGACTGAGCGTACAAGTGATTAAAAACAGCATTAATAACATTTAGTTATTATATATGATATAAATTATTGCTGCTCACATTGATATAAATTAATTCAAAGTTTAAAACAAGTGAAAATGGAAAATAAATAGAAAATACGTCTATATATGTATATAAAATAGATGCATTCACATTAAAAAAAACGCAATAACTAAACTACTGTAATTAAAATTCCTGCCATTCGTTGAATTGGATTAATACTCACTGTCTCCAATAAATCTATCTATATATAAAATACAATACATTTGTTCTGGGTGGAAGGCAAGCAAAAGATTCTAAATCTAAACTCTGAAGGATTTATTTGTGGGCACGCACATCATAAACAAACGAACTGAACCAACGACAACAACAATTGAAAACGAATTTTTGAGTCAACATAAGCAAATATTTTATGGTAAGTATAGTTTTTGTTTACTGCGATCGATCATCAATGAATAAAAATGTATGTTCACTAGCATGCGTAGACATGTGCTACACATTATTCACATACATACAATATGCGATATAGTATTAGAGCTACATACGGGTACGTACCCACATTGACTTGGAACGTTGTATTAAATTTAAAAGGAACCAAAAACAATACAAAATGAAATCAAATTAAAGCACGTACATACATACATGTATGTATGTATATAGGTAGATACGTACGAGTATGTGTCAAATTACCATTAAACAAATGCTAAAATATTAAGAATAAATTTGTTGTACATACAAACATACGTACACATGTTTTATTGTCAACTTCAAACACGAAAGATTATAGCGCTACGATTACCAAACAATATTTGGAAATAAAATTAAAATAGAGTATTACGCAATTTACAACCATTTTTCCTTTGCAAATAGAATACGAAATGTTGCAAATATGGTGTTACCATACATGAATATTAATCTAAATTTACTCTTCTTTCAGGATCCGAAGAGATAATAAACAAATTCAAAGTAGAAAAAGGATATCTCAATGTATGAAAAGGTTATGTTATACCGTCTGAATTGAATATCGATTTCAATTGTATATTTTATTAAATGAATTAGATATGACGGCTGATGTCATTAATCGTAATTAAAGATTGACAACGAAACTAAGAAGAACATAAATGTTCGAAACATAGTTATTATAGGGGAATTAGTATTTTTGGACAATTCTACATTCATTGATCGATTTGTCGGTGAAAATTTCAACATAATTTGATCCTTATTTTGAAGTTTTTGGAAAAAGATATATGGCAGCACTGCTCACTGTTAATGTTATTGCTTCTGGGGAAGAGGAAATAAAATATATGTAGCCGCAGGTATGTAAGTATGTAAATATATGCGCCTTTAATCCGAGTAAATGAAAAGTGTGGTTTGTAAAATAGTACAAGAAAAAGAAGTAAAAAACTACTGCTTAGTTATGCACTTATCGTTGGTCTCAACCGAAAAGGCCCCAACTTACATAATTGTACTTTTAGAGGAAAAGGTAAAAATTCATTTGCGAAATATTTATTTGCGATGGTATTTCATTAAATTTTTGTGACGAGTTGTGTAGGTGTGAAATCGATTACCGAAAAACTCGATTTCGTTAAAAATATGAACTGTTTCCTTTCTAATTTATTTGCAAAAACTAAATTCACTGCTTATACAGTAAAAACTTTAATATATAATAGGGTAAACGCTTCAAAGCTGGCGTGTCAGTGCTTGCCGTATGATTAAAGTTCAATAGAAAATGCTCTCGATCTGACTGAGATATGCTTTTCTATCTATTTGTATCCTTTTTCATTCACATCCTTTAAGAAACTCGCCTTTAAAATAATTTTTTGAGACCTAATTCATAAAAAACATTTTATGCTTATTAACTATGTAAAATTTATGTTTATGAACATAAAATATATTTAAGCAGAGGTTGGTTTCAATTAAAAATATTTTGTCTTACTTCTCAGAAAAATAACTTAAATGAATTAATGGTCAAAACTATTTTGTTTGTGTCACACTTTCGTTAAAAATTTTATCAATTAATTCTTTTGTATTACGATTAAACGTAATACTGAATACGCAGTGTCTTGTATGTTTTTTTTTTCATGAATAAATAATAGTTTATGTTTCAAAAGCACTATTTTTATTAAAGCTAGAGTAGATGTTGTTATAAATTGTTCTACTTACTAGGGACCGTGTTCCGGCAACTCTTTTATAATAATAAATAATATAATTGGGATAGTTTGGATTTCAAGAATAAAAGCTGTCAGTTGTAGACAAAAATTATTAAAGGAAAACTTATTGTTGAATTTTGGTTTATCATAAATATCTAATTTAATCTTACAACTATAAACATTCATGTATGTATGTAGATACATATGTGTGGATTTATGAAAAATCGGGGATGAGAAGTGCAAAGAAATAATAAAACTTGTACATAAAAAATGTACAATCATATCGACGTGATTGTAAAATAAAAGTGGACACACAATTAGTTGGCAATCAGTCATTGAGCTTTTTGGAAAATGGGCAATGATTTGTGTAAAAGCTAAAATGAATAAAGACAAAACGAATTAACTATAAACATACAAACATTTGTATGTACATACACACATGTACACACACACACACACTTATTTATATATATATATATATATATATATATACATATATATTGCCGTGGTCATATTTGAAATATTTTGAGCAGTTTTATCTTTCTCTCGAAAAATTAACATAATAAATACAACCTATTATTCAATATTCAATAGTATTGGCTTTCAATTCAGACTCATCATATAATATATGTATAGTCATCATATATTCTCCACAGTTTCCATTCTATTCTCTTTTTTATAATGTGCTTTCTATACGCTTTAATATGTAGTTGTCAAGCAATTTCAATGCTACTCTATAATCTAATACCTATTTTAAGTGTTTTATATTTTGGAACTTTTACAAAATTTTATAGAAATAAAATTTACATAAACTTTCTCAATGTTAATTCTTTGTTGATCTGATCTTATGAAATTTATACATATAAAGATGGCAGCTTTTTTATTTATTTACAAAGCAACATTTTATTTTCTAAAAATTGCAAGAAGAAAAGATCGGGGTTTTGGAGGCACATGCTTAAAGGGACAAAAGTTGAAAGTGAAATCAATTTTATTTTTTATTGTCGGATTTTATATTGTTGTGGAAAGCATAGAATTCTCAATTACCCGAACGGTTTTCTGCAGTTCGCTGCTGGTACGTTTCGTACTTTTTCGCTTAAATACGACTTTTGCTCAGCCGCAAAGCAGCCCTGAGTCCAGCCAGCAGCTAGTGGAAATAACTAAAAATTTTCAAAATTTTGTTAAGTTCATTTCGATATTAAAAAAATAAACATGTTCACCATTTTTCGAATTATAAAAATTCATCTATAAAGTGTTTTATATAGTGCACAATATATTTTATTGTAATAAAGCAAAAGTAAAAAAATAAAGTGGTCAGTTGTTAGTCAAATAAAAGGGTGGATATAATGAAACTAAATTACAAAAAAATGATAGAAGAGATGAATTGGGACCGGGAAGGGATAAATTAGGAAACTTCCATCAAGAACACAAACTGACAAAGTTTATAAATTGTAACAAATGAGTAATTGGCATACCATTGTAATTTTTAGTCTGTAATTGTACCCAAAATGGTACAACTGTAACAACTTTTGTACCACTCTCACACATAATAAGAATTGGTAATACAAAAGTTTCACAGTGTAGACCGTGACTATGAGGTTTAGCGCTCATTTTTTATTATAAATGGTTATATGCAAAAAAGGTTTTTCGTGCACGTTTTAGTCGGTATAAGGAAAATGTAATCGAGAAAATAGCGTTAAGTGATACGGAGTTGTAGTTGAAAAGTTGCAGATTTTTCATATGTAATTTATTTTTCCATCAGTCCTACTGTGTCTTGCAGTCAACGTAAAAAATATTCTTTTCACAGAAAATTTAACACATCGAAAAGTTAAGTTGCAGTTTCAAAATGCAACTTGCAACTTACAGCACCACAAAAATAAGAAAATGTAGAACGATCGTACAAAATCAGCATCCATGCATTTTGGACTGCTTAAATATGTATGGGTTTGTATGTTTTTGTATGTGTGTGTGCGCGCTTCTTTGTTGCATATTTTATTTATAATCATGTTCGTTTGTTCAGCCATTTAATGTTTATGCACTTTGTTCAGTTTCCGTTCTCTTAGTTTTGTTACATGTTTTTGCTGTTTGTTCTTGCTGTCATTACAATTTTCTGTGTCGTTTAGAGTTTTAAACATAATTTTTGTAGTTAGAATATATCTTGTACTTCTTTCACTGAAACCAACAAAATAATTAGTATAATTACAAAATTATATTAGATTAATGACACAATTTAATTTGTATTTTTTACGATAAACATGAACAACAACAATAACAATAATCAGTTGTAAGTTCATATAAAAAATTCATATCATGTGCCAACGACCGACTGACTGCTAGAGAATGAAACGGAAAGAGTATG
Source organism: Linnaemya vulpina (assembly GCA_963675445.1). Taxonomy (NCBI): domain Eukaryota; kingdom Metazoa; phylum Arthropoda; class Insecta; order Diptera; family Tachinidae; genus Linnaemya; species Linnaemya vulpina. Next base: position 2,342,961 of record OY776279.1, on the reverse strand, counting down.
TAATTAAAGCGTTCAAAAACTCAAAGACAACTACAGAGAAACAACCGCAAAAGTTCAATAAAAAGTAGTTTTCCGCAACAAAAACATAAAAATGATATAAAAGAAATACATTTTCATATGATAGTTAATGTTAATATGCTACTTAACATTTTGTTCTAAATTATCAAATTTTTCTGCTTAAAAAATGTGCAGCCGAATAACAGGTACAAAAAAGAGAATAATAAAAAATAGGCAACACAAAATTACTCACTTAATTGAGTTGTAAGATTTAAAAAAATCGGGGCCCTAATTGTGTAAGTCACTTGCAAGCACTTGCGTTAGTGAAATTTTTATATACACAATAACAAAAGTTCAAATGCTTTTACTCTTTTTGCTCTCTCACATCAATTTGCTCTTATTTTTCATACAAATTTCAAAAATTTTGACAAGTAAAGCAGCGGATGAATTTCTGTACGTTTTTTCGTGAAATAATTTTATATAGTAAAACGAAATCAAATTTTAAAATTTTTTGAAAAATCGGTTTTTGCTTTCCTATTAATTTCACTGAAGCATATTGATTTACAAAATTAGGGCCTGAATTTGTATGGTTTTTGGTTCTGCATTTAAAAGTACCATCACGAAAATAAAGCAAAAGAAATTATAGCTCAACCGTATTTTCCCCTTGAATTTTTGAGGTTTATAATTTTTTTCAAGTAGAGCCAAACTAAAATTGATCCGCCAAAAACAGTGTTGCTAAAAAAATCACTCTATATATGCTTTTGTGATCGGCATTTAATACACCAGTATATTTAGCATAGAAAATCTTGAACTTTTGTTGAAAATATGCTGAGTAATTGAAACATTTTCACAAAAACAAGCATATCTCGTTACAATTCTTCGAATTTCGTAACTTCAACACACAATATAATTAACCAGTTGAAATATTTTCACAAAGTCTAGCATGGAATAGAACCTCCTTTCGAACCTGTTATTAGTTTTGTCAAAAGTCTTAAAATAAACAATGAAAAAATGCTAATTTAATAATTATAAACTACTTGTGCTCATACATAATAATAGGTATGTTATATAATTTGTTAGTGAAATATTAAGGTCATTTAGTTAATAAAATACAAACAAATATGTTTGACAAAAACAATTCGTATACGAGTTATAAAATTAAAGGTATTAAATAAATATTTACATTCGAATTAGTGTACAACTATATATATATATATATATATATATATATATATATATAGTATAGAAGTGTGTACTTCTATACTGACTAAAATAAATCTGCAATTAAAATATTAGTTGTGTGTTAAAAGTAGAGCGTACATACATGCAAACGTGCACATGCATGTACATAATAAGTGTGGAGGATATCTGTTGATCTCTGAGGGTTTTATTAGCTAAAGCACTAATATTTTTTTTGCAAAAGTAGATGAAATCTGAATTGAGATAAAACATTTTAAAATAGAAATACCTGCTATAAAATGATGATTTTGGAAGAGAAAATAAGTTTGAAAAAAGCATCTGCCTCCTGTGAGGATTGAACTCACGACCCCTGGTTTACAAGACCAGTGCTCTGCCACTGAGCTAAAGAGGCGGATGGATTGTGTGGTTGATAATGGACAATACAAATGTATGGCAACCGCTACTATCAATCAAAAGTCTTCAGTAAAAATTCACTTAAATTATTTAGTGGACCTATTTTATATCTTCACTAGACAAACAATTTCGTATTTGTGTATAAATTCGTTTCAGTGGATTTATATTGTCGTTGCATTGCTTAGCAGCTTTGCGAAAAAGATATCATTTGAGTAGCAAAATAATATTAACAATAGTTTTTAATATTTTTCTCTCTTCTTAACATAATTTATATTATATATACTATATTATTAGTTACTTTGTGGTCTTGTCTACAAAATGTAATAAAAATTAGAACATTCCAAACTTTCATATACAACAAAACTAAGGATTCTTTTGTTTTCTCTTTGTTGTTGTATGCATTTGAAAATAAATAAATAAATTTATGGATATGCCACAGAACTCTATTCAGAAAATGATAGACGAAAAAATTTTTCGGAATGAAATCATTTTTAATACCACAGACAGAATTGGACAGTGAATTTTTTTTAGTTTTCTGAGGAATCAAACCACGGTGCTCATTCCGTTTGCGGACGGAACAGGATTCTATGACATGGCTGTTAATTTATTTGTTCGTACATTTCCTTATTTTTTCACTACCTGGCTTTTGAAGAACTTATTACATCGAAAAAAATTAATAATTATGCTTGTTGTGCTATTTTTTGAAGGGTGATCCATAGATTAATCACTCTACACGCTTACAAGGACAACAAATAAGGCGCAGGTACATTAAGTCAAGTTTCCGTGTTGCATGAAGAAGCAAGTAAGAATGGCTAGCGGGTTAGACTAAGTCCCGATTATGCAACTTTGGCCACTGTTGGTGCAGCAATTCTAATATTGTATGGGAGTGGTGAAATAGAAATGTGTAGCATTTCTAATATTTCCTCGCTCTTTCTCAGTCGAAAAGAGCGTCAGAACACACAAATTTTTGTTACTAACATTAACGCGAATAATTAAAAAATTTAACAGACAATCAATTTAAAGAACAAAGTGAATCATAGACAAGCAGTCGGTATGAACGAATTGAATTGAAATTTAAACACCCACTAAACGCGAAAGTTAATCAACAATTTGAAATTGATATTGAAAAACAAGCAAACGCCTGCGAACAAATTTTGAAGATGATTGCGTAGATTGCATTATTTTAAAAATAACTGGCATTAAACAAAATGAAAAATATATCGTGAGATCATCAAACGAATAATAATTAAATACGAGTACATACATTTCAAAATTTTTGTTAATCTTTAACATTATCATTTTTCGTTATAGGCAAATAAGCAAATAAAAACTTTAGATGCACTCATTCTGCTCTTCCACTGGTTTGTATTTTATGGAATAGCTTCATTTTAGATTAAAAATACAATAATTCTGCAGTTATTATTTCATATAAATAATTTAATTATGTGTAGGCTGGTAGGCATGCGCTGTGAATTGTTTATTTGCAAAAAATAACTCTGAATATGAATGCAAACATTTTGGAACATGCAAATAATTATTCTATAGACAAACAAACAGGTGGTGACTGAACAAAGACGGAATGTTGTTCACATTTTAAAGCATGTGAGGTGCTTAGGCCTAAAAACTTATTAAATTCAATATGATTAAAAATGTATGTATAAAAATTTTGCCATTTATTTTGCAAAAATTATTAGTATTATGATTTGTTATTGTATTAAGGTTTAGTGTAAAGGAAAAAAGTAATGGCTTGCAATGGGAATTCAAATACTACAACATGTACTTACACACGAGTGCATGTGTATTTATAGCAGCTTCAACTTGAATTTCATGCATGTATTCATATCAAAATCGTCAGAGCGTGACATTAATAATTTTGTTTTAGTCTGCTTTTTGCAATTTATCTTTGTTACAATATTATAAAAAGAATGAACCCTTTTTATTGCTGCAAAAACAAAAATGCAATTATTTACTCATTCCCCCTTTTTTCTATGCAGCAAGTAACAAAGAAAATAAGTTCAAATTTAATTAAAATAAATACAACAAAGCACAGTGGTTAGTTTCGAAATATAAATCGAGAGATGTGTAAAAGTAAGTAAATCACACATGGAACCTGGATCAAGTGAAAAAGGGTGAAGCATTACAACTTGTCCAATGCATCAGAGATGTGAGCATAAATTAATTTACATATATTTCAAAATTTTCGCCAAGAAGAGTTCACTAAATGTTTGAGAGCCTGAAAACGAGTAGCCAAAAAATTGCCATTGCGCCACAATTCTATAATTGAACATGAAAAATATAATCACCGTCCTTTCGCAGGGTATTCGGTCCGGAGTTAATGCGTCAGTTTAGTATTGCAGTAGTAATCGTCTGCAATTTTCTCCTAAATATTTTTAAAATAGAAACTATTTTCATTATTAACACACATGAATACTAGAGAAACAGTGCAGCGGTATTGAAAATAGCGCTGTTCTACTCTGCTGTGTGAGTTGAAAATTAAATTGATTTTGATTCCTCCAATAATCCTTAAATTATTTATCACGTCTTTTAATTTAATTTAATTTTATAAAATAAAGAAGGTTCGATATAGCAAATATCTAATCTGGCGATATATCAACATATTGATATTTAAACAATGTTCTTAGGTTAAACTTTCGGACTTACCATTCCGACGAAAGTAAGCTGTTGCCATTTAATAGAGTGTAAATTTTTTCATTTCTGCCAAAACATACTGATTTTAGTGTCGATGACGACTTCTCTCGGCTTACATCGAGTTTCCCATCCTTCTCCCACAATAAATTTTGCTAGTTCTGGTGCAATGCATGTAGTATGAAGCCAGAAGCATTATAGAATTAAATAAGACAAGTAATAACCAGAAAGCTTGTGAGAGAGATGAGAAGAACGCATAAAACGAAATTATTACAAATAATTTAAAAACAAGATTGTCCAGATTTTTAAAAAGAGGACACAAATATATTATTTTAATTCTTGTTAATGTACAAACATATACACATGCATATAATACAAAACTGTACATATGTACTTACGTACATATTAAATAAAAAGAATTACATATATGAAATGGTGCAAAAGCAGATTGCAGACTTCAATGGGTTATAGAGTTGAAATATGAATACACTTTTGGCCACCTCGGCAGTACTCATTTGTTTTAGAATTAAACTTAAGCTAAGCTCAGATCTACCAAATATTTGACGAAATAAGTGTGACAAATAATTCTGGTTTAATTGTTTGTAGTTTTGGCAGACTACTTTTAAAATTAGCTTGTGTCTATTTAGTACATCATTTCATTTGTCGACCATACGCTCGAAGTTTGTCAAAACAAGTTTGCCAAATAATTTAAAATCTGCTTAAGAAGCGTATACATAAATATGCCAATTTTTTTTAGGATAAAACAAATTACTCTTTACTTAAAAAGTTTGTTGCTATTATATTGTCTCTTCGATCTACCAGGTAGGATGAGCCTTAAAACTTCATTTACGTTGAAAGCACAATTTTATAGCGCGTATTACAACATTTCCTTAACCTACCAGGTAGGATGAACTTGCCTTAAACTTATCGTTAATAATGTCCCTTAAATTACCATTCACAAAATTTAAAAAAATTATATTTCCGAACTAACCAATCACCCAAAACATATTTGTAAGCGTATGAGCTGAAAGAAAGAAAATTTTCAAAGGAATTTGTAAAGTAAACCAATATCTTGCTCTTTATAACTTGTTGAAGGGCATAAAAAGAACTGACGCAGCCGGATTAGCCGCATTATTTGCTTTAATTACGTTTGGCTTTATTTTTATTTTATTAATATTAGAAATATAAGTAGTTACATTGTTTGTATTAGCCCTGAATGTTTGTGTTTTGTAAATACTCTACAAGTATGCATACATACTTACATACTTACATACATACATTTACAGACACATACTTATGTGCATGCATATTTAAACTCCGAATTGTATACTAATTTTTTGTAGGGTGTTTATTCAATTGTTTAAGCTGGCAAACAAACCAATGCGACTGCGCGATAAATGATGAACAGTAGGAAAGCTTCAACAGAGTATCTTTAAATAAGTTAAGTTAAGTTGATGTTTATGTACTCTGTCGTACAATTCAGAGATAGACACTATTGTTGTTTTGGTTCAGTGGATTAGAACCCATTAAAGATAAACCAAGAGGTCTTCTACAAGAAACAGCTTTAAGGCAAAACAAAGAATGTACAATGAAATCTTATAAAATTTTAGCAACGATGTGGATGTGATTTGTATTTGTTAATTTGCATGTATAGCGATTGCGACAGTCGCTAAAATGAAAACGAATAATATTTTTGTTTTATGTGGATAATACTTGGCATGATTACGGTACGTTCATTGGCTTACTTTTGGAATAGCAGATCCTTTGGCTTTCTTCCGCTATTGAGCCAAAACAATTGTGTTTTCTATAGGTTTCATTTTAACAGGATAAGATGTATGCACTTTAAGATATTCGCAAAAAAACTCATCTTATGACCTTTGGTCGCTGACATCTCGTGACAGGTACACCAGATTATATGTATAAGACTTTTACGACATCTTATAACGCCCCAATACAAACGTTTAGCAAATTTCACATCACATGATTGACTATTTCTTTTAATTCCTTTTGCTATCACCCATTAGAAATTACTTCCTTTAATATTTGTCTTGCACTAATAGTTTTTTAATTAAAATTGTTTTTTATAACTGCAGGTGTGAACGCCTTGAAAAAGTGTGGCGCATTTGCAAGTTGTAAATATGTAAATACTTCAATCAAACAGCACTCCACAATTATTTACAACTCTACGAGTTTGTGTTGCAATTGTTAAATACAATACAATAACATCGCTGCTGACGACGCGACGGTGGGAATTGAACTTTCTTTCTTCCTCAACCAAGCGGGAAGAATTTATGTATTTTACTTGTCTTATTTTTCTATACAATCGTTAACTCTTTTCCTACAAGCATAAATGCATTTTAAGCAGTTTGAACTAAAAATTTCAAGTGAAGAGAAATAAAATTAGCCGTGTGTACGTGGGGATGTGTTGAATAGTGGGAATATTTTATACAAATTATTTGCATGCAGTCATGCATGCATGATAAAATAAAATTCAGCCAAAGATAAGATAAGATGATTTAGATGTACATAAGTCTAGTAGGCCGTTATTGATATTACTTATGTAATATAATATGTACGTATTACATGCAAACAAATGTACATACTCGTACATGTGTGTCTAATTCTATAGAAAAATTAATGCATGTTTGAGTATGATCAATGATCTTACAGGTGTGTCATTGTAACTCTATCTAACAGATCATGGCTGGTGTATAAAAGTTTTGCTTTTAGCCAGTTTTATTCACATAATGTGTATTGTATAAGACTACAGTATTAACGCATTTTTATCAATTACTGCTTTATGTATCGGGTGTTTTTTTTCAGATGTTTACTTTTAATTACCAAACAAACAAAAATTATATATTTAAGAATAAGAGAGAATAATGACCAACGAAATTGATAATAAAAGATAAAAAAGAAATTGTTTCGAGTGGAAAGAGCCGGTTTTTTTTAATTATTTCTAAATTACAGGCGTCAAATCTTAATCTGCCCATACATTTGCAATATTATTGTGCATTAAATAATATTGTACAATAAAATTGTCTGTGTTTTTGAAATATTTGTGGATAGCCCAGTATATAGCAGAAAATCAAGAGTACTTCAAATTATATTGAGAAACAAAAAAAAATCACTCTTGGTGAATTCCATCACTTATTGTTAATATTGTGCAATTTTTGAATAGTGTAGAGCAAAACGACCACAATAGCAGGTACCTTTACGAATGAGATAATCAGGTCCAATATAACCCTATTTTATATATTAGTATCTTCAATTATGTTTATATTTTATCCGGTATCTATTACAGATCTCATTATATCAATAACATGGACGGTGGTAGTCTTATCAGTGAACCAATATCTGACGCTCATCGCGCGTTTGCAAAACAAAAATCCGCTTCAATGGTAAGTTGGAAATTGTAAAAGAAAAACTCGTTAGATATATCTTATCTTATCGCAGCCTAAAATCCAAAAGGGCGTAAACTAACCAAATTTATTTTAATGGTGCCAAGTAGACTACAGTTGCACCAAAGATTATTTATATATAGTGTATATTCTTTGGTTGTACTCATACTACCTGATAGAACAAAACAAAAATTTTGTTTTGTTTCAAATGTAATTGTTCGACAGGGTTATATCTATCACCATCCTATCCTAAACAATCGCAAGTGACACAATATTATGCAACAATGATGCAAAAACTTTGATCGCATGCAAACAATAATTTTAATTCTAATTGAATGAGCATTTGTGAGTTGTTTGATAATCCTTGACTGACTTCATGACAAACGATTTCCTCCTTGTCAATGATAATCGTGCTGACTTTTGAGGCAAAATGTTTGAAAGATTTAATCTGATAACTGAGGACGTTTTAGCTATTTTCGATGTGGAAGAACCTCACAAAAGAAACAGTTCTTGCAGCAGTTTCTCTCGTGCGAGGTATCTTTTACGACTGCAAGGACTGCGGTCCTCGAATATCACAAGCGGTGTTCCTAGTAGACTCTGACGTGGTTAAGTGCTATTTGGCTACATGGTTTCAATTTGTTCATGTACGAGAATGTACTTATATATATATATATATATATATATATATATATATATATATATACATGTATGTATGTATATATGTAATTTTTGGCAGTATTTTTAATATGAAGCTCCGAAACACCTTCTTAATGCCTCAATAATTACTTTCGCCGTAAGTGTTTAATCTTTATTTTTGGCATTTTGCTCGCTTTTTAAATATGTATGTATCTTGAATCGCAAAGTTGTTTGCGCGTGTTCGAGACAAACTAAAACCACCAGTTAATCAACGAACCAAGGAATCAAACAACCAAGTGTAAATAATTCAACTAAATTAATTTAAGCGAAACACATTCGCTACAAAAATCTCTTCCACACCTGCTAAACGGAGGAAAATAAGAGCCAAATTTTGCTGTATTACTGATCGCACATGTGCGAGTACTAGAAACTCATTGTCTATTGTTTTGTGTTTTATAAGAAATATATGTATGAATGTATGTGTACGTATGCATACACATATTAAGCAATTACACAGTTATTGTTTAATTTCTTGTTGTTAAATGTTTATTTGAAGTTCAAAACAGTTCATTTTATTGCAAATACAAATACATGTGTATGTGCACACATACATAGTACTAAGCCGTACATACATAGAGGTGAGCAACCCCCACTTACTGGCATTAAACACTAATGATCTTAAGAGGCCTAGACACGATCAAATTGATTTGCAAGCATGTTAATAGTATGAGTAAACATTTTTTAGTATGAATAGGTGATGAGTAAAATTCTTAAAATGATTTTCAATGCAGTACTAGAAATAGTACTTATGATATAGGAACGCTTGATCTCTTTTTCAAACGAATTATCATTTATAGCCTTTGCACATTTTTATAGCCTTTACACTTGTTCGTATACAAAACAAAAACAAGCCATTAAGAATTTTTTATATCTTTCGAACAAATTATCTATATATTTCACATCTACACAAAAATAACTTTTATGTATATATACGACATATATGCATATATGTATTAGTTTCGACGAGTTGATGTAATGAGATAGCGTTTTCATTTGGTGTTATATATAATTTAGCAGTTAAGCTTGCATGAAATTATTCGAAAATCTGCTCATAATCCCATCTCTGATGTTTTTTATGTAGTACTTCGGTTTATGAATTTTTTTAGCTTATTTAATTAGTTTTAACACTTTGCTACGCATGCGTGCAACTGATTGTTAGCAAATGCCTGTGATCGTTTAAGTTTTTTGATTAAAATATTTTTATACTGATTTCCCTTTTCTATTTATTGATAATTAAACTTTATTTTCATATATAGTAACATAATTATCATTTGTGTATGTATAGTAAATAGTAAACAGAATTATTGACCGGAAAAAGATAATAAAATAAAAAATTTTAGATATCATTACAAAGAGTCAGCAACGTTTTGTCCGAAGTTAAAATGAAAATATTGTTTTTAAATATTATCAATCGGTATTAGTAATTGAGTTAATATCAACAAGACAAATATGTAAGTTAAAATGTGTTTAGTTGATAGCACAAATTAAATTAATTTGAGTAGTTTGAAAATCACAATCTTTCGTAAAAATTTTAAGTATTTGTATACACACACATATAATTTTTTTTAGAAATCATCAATCAATCATTGTTAACCCAAAGATCAGTCCGCAAAAGCTTTGCTCAACATTGATTTTTCTTTATATACATATGGATGAATGTTTTGAATAAATTGTTAATCGGTTTGAATACCATACGCAAATTGATTTCACGATTTTAAAGATTAGATGCAGATTTGAATCCCAAAAACTCTGGCAACACTTGTGTATGCCCAAGTTGATCACGGAATAAGCATAAACTTTAAAAGCTTAACATTAAATTTTTAAGTAGTTATAGAAGCTTTTCGCAAATGAGCTTCTGCAAATGACAGATGTCACTATAATATGTTGGAGAAAGAAAACAAAATACATGTTTTCATTCAATCAGCTGTTAATAATTGTGGATGTGGTCATCTAAACCAAGATAAAAAAATTTTCTTCGGTATAAAAACTGTAAACAATTTAAATGAAGTGATAATTATTTCGCATAGAAAAAATAAACAACAGGTAGGTACAGAAACACGATATTAAGTTATTTCAAAGGATATGAGATTTCTATAAACAAATATTTGGTGGCATATTAAGAATAATACACAAATTTTTCTAATAAACATGCGTATACGTACATACATGAATACATATTCACATGCATGTGTACGTAAGTATGCATATGTTCACACGCTGTATATATCCCGTAGATATCAACAGAACAATAAAATTGCTGCTGCTATTTGTGACGTTCTGATAAGAAGCAACAAACTATAAATTTGTGACATACGTACTTCTGTCGTGTTGTAGTGGTTGAAATAAAAGCTTTATGATGAAGCAGCCAGCCTTTAGATTATTATATTCGGCTTTTCGCCAGTCACTCCTGCTACAGTCACCGAAATATTCTGTTGCAAAACAAACACCACATCAACAATTTCGTTTACATCATTGTTCGACTATGTTACCGCGTATTGCATTCTCTACCGATTTCTTTTTCCGGCAGGTAAGTTCATTGTTATATAAATTACAATTTGATAAACCCTCTTATATTCCAGTTATTCGATACTGAAAGTTGTACATACACTTATTTATTGGCTGATATTAATAACAAGGAAGCAATCGTTATAGATCCTGTATTAGAACAAGCTAAACGAGATGCTCAATTAATTAAAGATTTAGGTTTCTCTTTAAAATATGTTGGTGAGTAATAACCAAGATCATTTTGTATATTAAAGCTATGAAATTCTCGCCTTTTGATATTTTATGAATTGCAATTTGTAAGTTGTTTTCTTATTGTTGATAACAAAATTGGTTAGTATTGGACAAATCTGTGGTGAAATTCAGAAACTTTTATAACGGTTAGCGTATCGTATAAAATTAGTAAAAATTATTCCTCGTTGTGGTTGTGATAACGATGCCGTATAATGGTAAATTATAACGATTTATGTATGTAGTTGACAAGAAGTTATAGAGTCATATAACCGTTATTGCAAACAGTTATAACTTAGAATATTTTTTAATTTAATCCACTGGTTAAAAGCTACTGAAAACTTTGTGCCGTTTGTTTAGTTAAAACTATTTTATTGATATATACGCTGTATGTATGTGTATATGTATGTATAATTTGTTTCGTAAAAAAGTAATTGAAAATTGTGAAATTCATGGGAAAGCAAAAACAAATTTCTAAAATATCTAAAAATTTGTTTTTGTTTTGTAAAAAATAATTTTTCAAGTTTCTGGTAAACGCAACCTACACGTTAGATAAGTTAGTACGATCTTTTGACCCATTTTACTGCAAACCGTGAAAAATCATTTAAATAATTATAAATAAAATGATGGTGTAATTGATTTCTTAATCTACTTGAATATTTTCAGTAAATACACACATGCATGCTGATCACATAACCGGAAGCGGATGGCTGAAACAATTATTGCCTGGTTGTCAATCAGTGATATCTATTGATAGCGGTGCTAAAGCCGATATACATATACACGAGGGTGATGCAATCCAATTCGGTCGCCATGCAATAGAAACCTTATCCACTCCTGGTCACACAAATGGCTGTATATCTTTTGTTATACATGAACAAGGCTGCGTTTTCACCGGTGATACTTTGCTGATAAGAGGTTGTGGTCGCACTGATTTCCAAGAGGGAAACTCTAAACATTTATATGAAAATGTTCATACAAAAATTTTTACCTTACCCGACAACTATCGCATATATCCAGCTCACGATTACAAGTACATTTCTAAGCTTTTTTCGTTTTGTTTATATCCTTCACCAGAAATATAAATATCTATGTATATACATATATATTCATATGTACTGGAATATGTCATTCCATTTGTAATTGCAATATTATTCTTACGCGATTTCACAAAGTATATTTAATATTATGAATTCTTATAAATATGTAACTTGAAATAACGAGAAAATATCTCTAAAAATATTTGTATTTAAAATTAGCAAAAAGAAAAGTAAGCGAAATATGAGAAAAATAATGAAAAATATTATTTTAGCTCCAAAACATAAATAATTTTTATATGTTGGTGAAGTGTATATAAAATTTGGTCTACAGCAATATAAAACGTTCTAATTAATTTTGTTTTTTAACAGAGGGCAAATGGAAAGTTCAGTTTGGGAAGAAAAACGTTATAATCCTCGGCTGACAAAGTCTCTAGAAGAGTTCGTTTCAATTATGGACAACTTGAATTTGCCTTATCCCAAGAAAATCGATAAATCATTGCCAGCTAATCGAGAATGTGGTGTCTATGATATACCGAAGGACTTCTGACGTACAAATAAGAGTGAATTATGAAAATATTAAAAGACGTTTTTATGAAATTAAATAATAGTATTAATTTTGTTATATAGCCACTTTTATGTTGTATGTTGTATTCATATGAGCTAATAAGGTCTAAGATTGTTGAAGTAAATAAATGAGAAAATTAAATAAAATAACTTGTTCTGTTTACATTAACAGTATTAGGCCTTATTAGCTCCAACGAATGCAACACATTTATTATTATTTTTAACTTAAAAAATCTACATATAAATATAATGTAAATAAACTTTTAAGAACTTTTAACATATCAAGCAGTTGAACATATAATCCTTTTTTAAAGTTTAAATTGAATACCATTTGCTCCACCTTCATAGTCAAAGCAATGTATACTTTAAAACTTTCTTATGACTATAAGTGGGCAAATCAACGATTGAGTATATATTACTTATGTGTGTGTGAATATAAATTTATGTCAACCATATGAAATATTTAGCTGGCTGGGACATTCGTTACATACTTAAATATATTTAATTTATTCTAAAAAATTACATAATTTTCTTACATTTCAGACTATATTAAATCCCAAAGGTTGTAACAATTCATCTACCAAATATAGTTTATTACACGATAATTTAAGTACCAAAGCTTTATCTAACATCGATTCGAATCTCAGCTCGAGCATACCACATTGCGCTACCACTGGACGAAGGCGTAAGGGAAACTCTATAGGTGGTACATTATCATCACGTTCCAGTCGCAATGATTCAAAAGAACTGCGTTCTGCTTTGCATGAACGTGAATCCGTTATACAAAATCTACGCATACAATTATGTTTAGGAAAGTTACCACGTCCGTGTGGGCCACCTTTAGATGAAGCAGATAAGCCTGTCGCCGAACAAAAATTACAGAAGCTAAAAACAGAGGCTGAGAACAAAAAGATTAAAATACGCAATTTAAAAAGTGCTTTAGAAAAGCTCGATATCACAGAGTAAGATTTCCAAAGTATTAAAGTTTTATAAATTTCAATTCTTTTATTTTAATTTATTTTACATAGTAACATAGATGTAAGAATAAGGCAAGCAGAATTGGAATATGCTTTAGGTCGGGAAGAATTGCAGCTGTTATCAATTGTGGAAGAAGTCAGAGCATTGCAAGCAAGACTAGAAAAATCAAAAGTTGAGCCACAAAGTCTGTTTAGGTACGTATGTTCAATAAATATGGTTAAAAAAGTAAATGAATAGCTTAATGCAATAACCATTTTAAATCCAAAATAAGAAATATGTTTTCAACGATAAAATTGTATTTTATCTCACATAAACGCACCAAGTGATTTACACAATGTAGTTTTTCGCCCTTGAAACATTTTCTTACATGAGTTGTGAATAATAGTTACTTTTATATTTTCTTCCGAAGCGTTCTTAGTAGCGGCATTACACTTAGCTTACATGCAGTCAATGCCACCACAGGTCGATGGGCTGCTCATGAAATTCCAGAAGCCACTGGCGTTTTTTATGTAGACTGGGCTCTAGAAGGTGATGGTTTATACAAAGGTGATCGAATACTAGAGGTGAATGGAAAATTAGTTACATGTAAAACCAAAGATGAATTACAAAAAATTATTGGTAATACCGGGAAATGTCAAATTGTAGTGCTGAGAAAAAAGCCAGCAGCTATACCTCAAAAACAACTCGATCAAGAGAAAGAGAACAACATGCGGTTGCAGCACAGGATCTCCTACTTAGAGGAGCAAGTTAAAGAATTACAATTTGCTAAACAAGATCAAAATTCACAGCACCAAAAACAGAGACCTCATCAGCAGCAGCAACCGCATCAAGACTCAAATCAACAGCAACAGTGCGGTAACAATGGTCATGTTACTAGCATCAGTATCTCCTCACCACCATCCACGCCACCTGACAAACCCTTGATTTATCAACGAGGCAACTACATAACAACCTTAGTAGGTGGAAAACCCATAGAGATATTGGGAGATGATGCTGACGAAAACGATAATAAACGACAGACATTAAGTAAAAGTAAATCAGCAGCTCATATCACAAAAACTATGATAAGAGAGAATAGCAATCATGATATAAATGTTATGATTTCCAATAAATCTTTGTCAGCTTCCAAGATTTCTATTAACAGCGATTCCGCCTTCATGTCACAACAATCTCATAAAAGAGATAAAGAAAGACATAGAGATCGGGAGCGAGAACGCTATGATAGATCGCTAAGCAGAGCTCAGGTGCTGGCACGAAGTGTGGAGCATCTTAACCACCACAATTTGTAAGAAAATCTTTAAGAAGTTAAATCTCTTAAAAATCTAAATCTATTTCATATTTTTTCACAGCAACTATGATCGTCGTCGTGATACTTCCCGAGGCACTGAAGTACAAACTTTAAGGGCACGTTTACCTTCCGACATGCGTAGTGTTAAATCACTAGATTTTGATGGTGAAAATGAAAATATACGAATGAAAGCACGCCAGCAAAACAGTGATACCATGTCGGAGGCACGTTCTATTAGACCAACTCCCCCCAAGAAGCCCTTAAGACTCTCATTACAAAGAGCACAAAGTCTGCAGACTGTAGAGCTTAGTTCGAATCAGCCGGAATCAGAACGTAAGCGGCCCATGAAACGTGCCCATATAAATCACCATAATAATACTACTACTCTGAACGGAGAACATCAAATTGATGGTAATGGTCTTCTAATTGAAAATTGTACTGCCCATCAGACACCTCCCCTACATACATCATCTCTGGGAAGACATCGACACAATATATGAAAATTACTGAATAATCTCTTTCGTCTACAAGAAGAGATCTAGTTTAAAGTAATTATCAAAAAGTGCTTGTAATATAAAATCTCGTATAAATGTATATATATATATATATATATATATATATATATATATATATATATATATATATATGACCTACAAAAGTGGTTAAGTTAAATTAAATTACATACAATCAGATTTTGCTGATTTATTGAAATTCATGTACATTTTTAACCGGTGTAAAGCAATAAGTACCAAATAAAATTTGTAATAGAAAATATATTTAATGGTATAAAAATGGCCAATCGCGAGAAATATAAAAATCTTGGTACAAAGTTCAATAATCTTTTTTAGTTCAAGTAAATTCATGAAAGATGAGATAATTTTGCATATCACATATAAATATAACTAATTTCCACTATTGAAAAAACTGTTGAAAGGTTTCAATCTATAGTTTTACCAAAGTTTTATTAATATAATTAACATTTTGATCAATATTTTTCTTATTATGTTTTGCGGATTTTTGCCATTTTCGTAATATTTGGTGTTACATACTCACAATTGCAGAGATAATATTTTTTGGTATACTGAATTTTTAAAATTATTTACTATGGTTGCAATACAAATGATTTTAATTATTTAATATAACTTACATTGTACTAAACATATTTTGAGACTGAAAAAATTGGTGATTTCGTTACGCACAACTAATTTTGATCGTTGTAAGCATTTTCTTGTATTATATTTCATACGACGAGTATTCCTTTGCGAAAAGATCGGCGTTCCTCCCAGTGGAAAAGGATAAATTAGAATTTAAATTTAAAATTGTAAGAAATACATGAATAACAAGCTTTTGAAATAACTGATTAAAAGTTTTACCGAATGCAGCTTAAAGTTTCATATCGTTACCTAAATCTTAAAACGTCCTATCTATCTAGCGATCTCATTTACATATATCCTTGTATTGGAAAAATTCATAGTTTCTGTTTAGATTTTAGAATGAATTATTGTCATGAATCGTGAAATATCGTTAAGCTCTTTATGATAAATGCCAGAAACTAAAATGTTTATATTCTAGTAGTGATTGATTTTTACGTGTTCAATGTCTTTTTTGACATAATTGAGACGTTTTGATGATCAATAGTTTAGGGAAAAATAATTATATGTATAAAGTTTATGTTTCGGAACATACGAAACCGCATTGTTTTGTCTAAAATATTAAAAAAAAAACTGGAATTTAAATCTCCTGTTATTTAAGAGTGGAGTGGTTAAAAGGACTATTCTTTAAATGTATGGATACTTATGTAGATTTAAATTAATTATAATAAATTTTGTTCGTGTGTTTTATTTTAAAACTTGTCTTGTTTCATAATAAAACACTGAGCTATTTCAAAAGAATTTTACTGCCAACACATTTGTGAAATACGTGCTAAAATAACAAAGCTGGACTTACTATCATACTTAACACTGTAGTTCTTGTTATTAACACTCACTCATGTACTTACTATACGTGCCTGCATACACATAAAATAATATGTGTGATTTTACAATAAATTTATTTAAATGGTTTATTACACTAGCAACAAGAAAATTATGCTCAACTAAGTACGAAAGAACTTTATATTAAAATATGTTGTGTAAAATTGTTTCTGCTAATTAGGGGTTTCATATCGAAATTTGCAGGATTTTTGCCAGTTTTTCAGTTACCCGTTTGTTACCGAAATTATATTGCGATGTCACCCGCCTGTTAGAGCAATTTAAAGAACAAAATGCTTTTATATATATTTTATTATTTTTTTCTTATTTTTTGTGATTTTCCTGAACAATTGTTCAGTTCTGTCAACATATGTTGAGAATTGGCCCTTAACAATTATGATGAATGTTAAGATCTATAGACATTTTTACAACACACATTCGTATTGTTCTAATAAAGTAAAGGATACTATTAACATGAAATAGTATCATTTCATTCTCATGAAAGAAAATTTTTGTGTGTTATTTACATATATTCATAAACGAATATCTGTTTCTATATGTAGGCATATGTTGTGTTGTATATAACCATACCATACAAGCGCCTAAGAATTAAGTTTTTTCTTCGATCTCTTCTCACTTACGAAAAATTATTAAAATCGCAATTTTTCGTGTTGATATGGATCTCTCAATTACATTCAGAAGGTTCATGACACATTCGCAACAGTACTTAGGGCCAGCATGAGTTATGGATTTTTTTAAGACAAAACCCACAAAACAGCTTAAATTTTGAGCTATATCTTGGGTTTTGACCTTGGCTACTCAAAATTTTTTAGCGGTCGACGAAACTACAGGTAAAACCGAAAAATCACCCAAAACAATAAACATTTCTTGATATTTTTAATGCTAAAGAGTACGGAAAAATTAACTGTTCTGGCATTCCTATTTTTATTCTGTTTCTCAGATAACGATGGGTGCTTTTATTTTGTGAGTAATACCAAGCTTTTGTTTTTTAAAGCTATAACTTGCATTTGTATGCAATGTATTGGGTTTTAGGTGATCTAAAGAGCGCTGCTTCATATTCATAACAGAACAGTTGTTTTTTAGCTGTTCATTTAAATGGTTGTACTTTAAACTGGTTGAGTAATTATTATTTAAAATCGTAATTAATACAAGTAAAATTCTCGAATACATACGTATAAAATAAATAAAATTGAAAACGACAGAAATACATAGAAGGTAAGTAAATCCCGGCATTAGTTGAGGTCGCAACAGTAAATATTGTTGGAATTCTCCAGTTATAATAACAATAATTCAGTTATATATGATTATCTTAAAAACGTATGTGCGCATACACAGAAATATTATTATAGCCAACAAAAAAGTTGCCTAACTTACATTAAGTTTTGTCAACATCTTTAATACATAAATACGTGTATGTATGTATAACATACATACATATTTATTTTATTATAAAAACATACATAACATTAATTTCTTGTTGTTTTTGCGTATTAATTTTTTTGTTTTGTTTAAAACATGAGTGTTTTGACCTTGTTGGTTAAAACAGTATCTTGGTAGGATGAAATTATAAATAACTAATTTTTTGTCTTATTTAAAGTTTGAAATTATCAGATTTATTTCTGAATTTAAACAAAGCAAAACAAGTTTTTGGTTCCTGTTAAGAAGGAAAATAGCTTGTATGCAGTTTTTATGTATCTGCGCTGTACACAAATACATTGAAGGATAAAGTATTTTAACCAACCAGTTAAACAGGCCAAAACAAGAACACAATTACATTTGATAAATTAACTCCATCCGCACAAAATACAAAAAAGATTTTTTTTTCAATAAAGGTCAAATTTAAAATGAATTTCATTGAGATTTGTACCATAATTCTGCGGTTTTTAAATTAACCGCATAACTCAATGTAAATTTTTATTTTGTAATCAACTATCTTTCAAACAAAAAGCCTAGAGTGCAAAACTGTTTGACATATGTATGTACATTCATACATATAGTGTTAATTTTCGGGCCTTTAAATTTTTATTTGTATGTGTGCCATACAGTCAATGTCGTATGAAAAATCAAAAGTACGGATTCTGACAAAGAATACTTGTATTAATTTCATTTCTGGAAATTTCAATATGTTGTTAAAAAGAAATAGAATATTTCCAATAAAGGGAACCGATTCGCAGCAAGTGTAATCGCCAAATTTTGTCACAGTAGCGGGTTAAAAATATAGTCACCTGACGTAAATTTTATGACTCAAAGATCAAACATATTGTATGTGTATGCTTCTATAAGACCGACAACATACATACATGGTCAATATGGGTATCGTTAGAAAGGGCTTTTAAATACCTTTCAAAGGAACTATATTTTATAAAGGAAATATATTTTTTAACATATATATAACGATATTTCACTTCTTTTCGAAAAAATATTTGAGAGGAGTTTTAAAACAAAAATTATTTTTCGTAGGGAATGCTTTATTCACTTCTAATAAATTCTTTATATTCAAAAGACAGAATATTGCCAGTTTCTATTAAAAATTGTAAGAAGTTTAGAATTATTTTCTAGAATGAAAACCTTAATAATGCTAAATATAAAAACACGTAACTTCGAAAAACTTTTTAAAATAATATTTGGAGCTACATATCACCATCAAGATAGACAAAGATACACATGAGTACCAATGACGGAAGTGTAATCGCTTTCGAAAACAGCAGCTCTGCTCTGCTGTAGTTAAATAGTTAAAACTGATCTTGCTTTGAAATATGTATCATGTCTTTTTGAATTAACAATAATTTTCGTACAATCGTGTATTGAATTTAATTATTTTATTGGTAAGTTTTTAAAATCATATTTTTAACAAAATAACTGAAACGTCTGAAATAAATTATATTCGACTATTTAAGAACAGCACTTGAAATTCGCAAACTTTTCAGAGCTTTTATTTTTATAATAATAATGTCTACTAGTGTGTATTAGTTTTAACTAATTTGACTTAAAAGTTAACTTAATTGTAATATTGTTTTTTTTGCAATTTAACATTCTACTGCAGCCCTCATTATAAAGTAATTGTGAGTTTCCAGATTGCTGTGAACATATTTCATGATATAAATAATTCGAATTGCAAATATATTTTAATTGTTTCCATTTCAATAATATTTTTATTTCAATGAAAAGCTAACAACAACTTGTTATTCAAACATCTCAATTATTTACCTTAAAAATTTAACCCTGTACAGACATTGGAAATAAAAATACTTTCTCAATTGTTATTCCTGAAAGCAGTCAGATAATACACCCAAAATTGTATTGAGGTTATCATATTGAAACCATTTAAACTAAAGAGGCCAATAATAAAATATGTGAAACATACAATATCTATAGGTACATATGTATCATGTATACGTACAATAAATATATTATATACATCCATACATACATATGACATTACGTAGAATCATTTGACAATATGTCATTCATAATAAATGTTGTTTATCGTGCCGCATTTATCCATCATCTATCTGTGGCAAGTGTGGACGAATGCTAAATCAAATGCACATACATACTAGTGTCAGACCGATTAATCTGATTCGGTTTTCCTAAAAGTATGAAATCGTCGTTTATTAACTGCATGTTTATTTCTCAACATACTATTTATATAATTTTATGAAATTCATTCAAGATATTTAATCGGCTGACCGATTAATTGCTACTCAATTAGCTCTTCGATTAAATTTAAAGCTGGATACTTTCGATAAGCAGTCAAATCGATTAATTTTAGCCGATTAACGGACTAAATAAAATTTTATATATTTTGCTGAATTGGAACATTTGTTTCTTCGAACACATGAAGGTTATGTGTTGTGGAAACTTAAAACCCGTTGGACGCGGTTATAACAGTTCTTGGTAAAGATTCTGCTACTTAAAATAAGAAGATAATTCAAAATCTATAACGAAGGGAGAATCGAAGTCTTACGTTCAATTAAAATCATTATTAGTAAACTCGTGAATATATCCTGCCGCTTGTCTTTTTTAACAGAGTATAAAAACGCAGATTAAACGTTAAAAAATGCCTGGGTACGTTATCCAACGATTGACCTATTTAAGCAGAAGCTCCAATAATTGAGGGTATTCAATGCACAGCGTCTTTTATACAATAAGCCCCAAGTGAAACAAAATTCAAAATCGATTGTTTGAGCCACTGATAGTTTCCATTATATAGATTGAGAATTAATTTATTAACTAAACAATTCCTTAACACAATTGTCTTTTATTCCTTTGCGAGGGAATTCATTTCATGAAAAAAATTAAATCATAAACAAAAGACGAGTGGATTGAAGTCGGTTAAGCAAAACGCAAAGATAATAAAAAAATCTTATATTTGGCTTTGGCTAATTTTACCGTATTTGGCCGGCCTTTGCCTTAAAATAGTGTCTTCGGTGTGGCTCTAATATTTCAATAAGTGATTAAGTTCATCATAAACAAGCACGAGATTATAAAGAACGCATTCCATTTGTTCATATATGTACTCGCATGTAACATTAAATAGAAAAGTAAAAGGTATTTCACATGCGAGTGAGACAGTTATTATTAAATTTGATTTCATTGAACAAAATATTCAACGTCACTGTGTAGTTTTCATTGACAAGAATATACACACATTCAGCTGCTGTTGCTTAAACTAGATAAAGGAAATAATAGTGTTATTCATTAATAGTCAAATTCAATATTTATTGTTATAAAAGTGTGTGTTTATTCGTATGATTTCCCTATTTCAGCTCAACTATGAATTCTTGGCATTTATTTGTAACTATTTTGGCCGTTAGTACGATATCAGCTTTAGCAGCAGAGGTAAATTTTAATTGTTTATATACATATATACAATGCATATATAAGAATTCACAAGTGTGCACAATTTGAATAATAATGAAAATAATTTCAGAAGAACTCCCGCATTGAGGCTGTTGCTTATATATCGAGCCCCAACAGCAACCAAGTAAATGGAAACGTTACATTTATACAAAATGCCTGTGGAGAAAATGTACATGTTCGTGTTTATATAACTGGCTTAACTCCTGGAAAACATGGTTTCCATGTCCATGAGAAGGGAGACTTAACAAATGGCTGCTTAAGCATGGGTGGCCATTTCAATCCGGATAAAGTAAGTTCGGATAATATAGGACGCCATATAGAATAAGATTTGGACAATTTAATTTAACTTTCTGTGATTTAAGATGGATCACGGAGGACCTAGCGACGAAGTTCGTCATGTTGGTGATCTTGGAAATATTGAAGCCAATGCCGAAGGTGTTGTTGATACAACCATTACAGATCATTTGATAAGTTTAACTGGACCTCGAACAATTCTTGGACGTGGCCTCGTTGTACACGATATGGTAGACGATTTGGGCAAAACTACACATCCGGATTCAAAGAAAACTGGTAATGCTGGTGGACGTGCTGGCTGTGGTGTTATCGGTGTCAAGTAAATATTCAGTTCTCATTTCTTATTGTTTTGTTGCGACTAAGTAGAATATTTAATACTAAAAAATATATTTTTGTTTAAATTACTAAACAATAATATTTAACAAATTAATACTTTAAAAATCATATCAAATTTTGTGTTCTTTTTTGTGTTATTTTATTGTATTGTGTTTTTGCCTACTAAACTTTGGCGGAGTAATTAAATCTGTTTTGTAAAAATATCTATCTGCTATACAATTTGAAAAGAGATTATAATATATAATTTGGGATATACTATAGATTCATTCGTTCATTATAATCTTGTTGAAATTGTATGTTTTTTTTTTATTACTTTATATAAGTATGCATATGAATGTATTTATGGATATATATATATATATATATATATATATATATATATATGTATATGTATATATATATATATATATATATATATATATATGTATATATATATATATATATATATATATATATATATATATATATATATATATATATATATATATGGGGAATAAGAAGTGGCGTGATTTGGAAAATAAAATGTTATTTTGGAATTTAATTTGCTTCAAAGGTAAATATTTGCATCTCTTATCAGTTTAACACCAATTTTAAATTTGCTAACATTGGCTTGAATTTATTTCTTTACACTTGATAAAACGAATAAATAAAGTGTTATATTTTCCTACGTGTTTCTGAATTTTATTTACAGCCAAATGAGTTCATCTAATGCTGCAATATCATGTTCTACACCATCATCTCAACATCAACCAACATATTTTGTACCTCATGATAAACCACAAGATCAAGTTATTTATCCTCTCTTATCTTCTGGCTATCCATTACATTATCCTTATCCACCAACATACAATTACCCACAACCCCATCCTTATTACTATCGCTAAGCGACACTTGAAATTCTCATGTGTTTTGCTGTTTTTCGTATATGATACTTAATTTGTTTTTCGTGTTGATAATATTCTTATCCCTATATTATTATTACTATTAACATTATTCGTGTGTCATATTTGTCGTATTCAATGTTTCCTTTCTTTTTGAAATAATTATCTGAAATGATATCAATTTAAATCCCATTTATTGCAGTTATGTTGCAGATGTGTTACCATGTACTGATGGATCTTCTGCAATGGGCATATCCTTCTCACTCCTACTACCCCTTCTTTTTGCATTAATACTCAATTATAATTAGGTTTAAGTTTTTTATAGATACTTTTATGCATTTGCATTATTAAAATCATATTTTTCAAATCAATAAATCAATGCACTGTATCGCTTTTATATCTATTAGCTTTATTGTGTTTGTCTGATTGCTGTTCGGCAGCATAAAGGAAAAGAAAACCTCCTTCATATCTTTTATATAATTGTATAAAATTTTTATTTTTATTCACCTGATATTTGAAACCGTCGATCAACATCGAAAAATATTAGAAGTAAATTTAAAAAGTGTTATTAAAGTTCTAAAGGGAAAACCAATTGGTAAAGTCGAAACAACGCACTATTTATTATAACAACTCATATTACAACTTCATATTAGTTAAAAGTATGATTTTATAGGACTATAAAAAGTTTAGTTTATTCCAAAGCTTTTTTAACATACCAGGTGGAATAATCATGCCTTCAACTTATCGTCGGCTTTAGGTTTAAGCCATTACCTAAGAATTTTTCTAATAAATGGCAATTTTTATTGGCCTTGAAAGATAATTTGCGTAAATTTTACAGTTCCAAATTTTTTCTATATTCGTCCCTGCACTCTTCAGACGTCTCACCCTTTGTGCAGGCTATACGAGTCAAAACGATGCATGATTACGATAAGTTTGCAAAGAAATTATCATATTTTGTTTTTAAATAATTTTAATTGATTACTCAAGAAGTTATACTGCTTTTGTTTTTTCTCATAATAAAATATTATGTTGGAAATATTGATTTTTTTGTTAAATTTATATGCAAAAAAGTACCCGTTATCCACATAATTTAATCCAAATTAATTTAAAAAATATGACAGTATAGCTCCTTAAGGAGTATGTGTCAATATTACGCATGATTATCTCTTATGTGTGGCAGAATATGATTATCTTTCTAGGGTTAAGAGTATAATATTATAACTTCTAACTAAAATAAATACTATTCAAAACAAACGCATTAACAGTCATGATTTGGTTTTCCAATTTGACTGAATGAGTAATAATTTAGTCGCATTTGCTTTAATATAAATAAAATCAATAAACCAACTCTTCCCTCAGAAAGTCTGAAGCATGCCCACTACCTCCTCTTTTAACGAAATATGGTGTTAATAGGTCAACATGACAAACCTCACAGTTGCACAGTGGCTCAAAAATTTTAAAAACTTTTTATTTGAGCTCTCATTAGGAAACCCACTTTTCATATCAGGTTGCATATCCCTTTAAATTCAAGATGTCGCTTTGAAAATGTTAAACAGCTGTGTTGCAAAAAAGAAAAGGCTAAGCGCACTTTTTCCTGTTTAAAACAAAATTTTTTACCATTTTTCAAAATTTTGCTAAAAGTATTTGTTTGATTTATCCACTGTGCGAGATTTTTCTAATCACGCTTCATACTTCATTGCTGAAAAACATCTTCGAAAATTATCAAAACGCCAACAATTGTACCGAAAGGCTTTCTTCACTTTTCAAATTGTAGGTGATTTGAAAACGCATCGATTTTCAGGACAATAATAAAATACTTTTATTTAAATTTTTTTTTGTGGTTTTGAAATGGGTGAACTCAAAGCACATAAGCTAAAAAGCTTAATAATTGCATTAAAACACCACAGATTTATGTGTGGCTAAGCCATCTTGAAAGGCTCGTTTAATATGTGTTTCGATGTCTTTGACCACTGTGCCTGGTGACTAACAGGTCATCGCCACTTTTGTCTCATACACACATTTAAATATTTCTTCTGAATATTTTTATATAATTATGAAGGCATTAAGGGTTTCAAATGGCGTTTAATCATCGCAGGAAACACTATTAAAAGGGAAACCAACTACTAATTGTACAACATGTTGGCTAGAAACACAGTGATTTAAAAGCAACTTCAACAACTTCACTCTTGAAAAGAGAATACTCGTATTTGCATGCAAATGCTTTTTTAGAAAATTAAGTTTTTAGCGATTCCAATACGTTTCACACATTGTCACACATATTTAGTGTAACACTATCAAAAACTTACATTTTGCAAGCAGTTGAGATCAATACAGTTTTTTCCTCCTCCTTTAAAGCTACAATTATGTGGCCATTTTATTTAAAACCAACGATACATTCAATTAAACTGAGTCAAAACGTATTTTGTTAATATTATTTTAGCGAAAATAAACAAAATCCTGAGCTTCCAATACCTGTAAGAACCTTGTATTCTTGTATAAGAGAGCTACAATTATTTATAAAATTTAGAACCCAAAGTGTTTTGTATACGAGTGTTTTTTTTTTATATTTTGTTTGTTGTAGAAAGAGGCAAATTAGGTCAGCTTTATTTTTTCACATACAATATTGACAGTTTCCTTAAAAAAAACTTCTACCAAAAACTTTATTTTCTTACGAACTTCTTAACTTCCTACCCATTCGCTAGGATTTTTTCTTTAGTCATTAAATAAGAAATGGCTAAAGCGTCCTAGTAACACTTTGTGTTGTGGCCACCAACGCAACTTTGGTCGTTAATCGAATTTTGGTCAGTTCAATTTGAGCCGCTGTTTTGAACAGTCGTTTCAATCGGTAATTTTCAATAAATAGAAATATACAAACGTTTCTGCTGAAAACAACAAAAGTTAATCGAAAGTGCTTTTCTGCTAACAGAGATTTTAATAAAATTTTATAATCAGTAACAATTTCTAAGCAAATGAAATTCGAAATGCGTTCGTGTGGCATGAGTTTAGTTAAATACATATTATTTGCATTCAACATTGTGTTTGCAGTAAGTATACATACATAATTGTTATCAAAATACAATATACGAGTTTATGCAAAAGTGCACAGAGAACAATATTTTTAAAATGTTTAACTTCCATTGTCCTAGTAAAAACTAAACCGCAAGCGCTTGCAAAATTTAAAACTAAATAACTGCCTGTACCCATTTGCAGTTATTTGTATGGTATTACATATATTATTTAAAAAAATTGTTTCATCTTTTGTGGCAAACGGGTCCTCTCATTTAAGTAAATGTGAAAATGTGAAAAAATGTTAAGTAAAGAAAGCATAAAAACATTTCAAATTGAAAAGCCGTTATTAACACTTTTGTTACTATAGTAAAGAAAGTATACTTTTTGTTGGTGTAAGTGCAACAGAAAATATTTTCATAAAATTTGTAACATCTGTGATGTGATATTTTTGCACAAGAATAAAAGAAAAGAAAATAATTATTATTTTTGTATTTTTAAAATATGTGTGTAGACTAAATTTGGAAAGCAGTGCGAAATATAACTTCACATATTAATTAAAGCGAAAGTCAATATTTATATTAAAATAATATTGCAAGGAAAGAATGTCAAATATAAACATTTACATACATAAAAATATATTCATTATTTTGTTACTTAATTTCATCAATCTTTAAGCTTTTAAGCAATCTTTATTAAAAAAAATTATATTTCTCTATTAAGTAATTATACTATCAGATATTAAAAAATTAATAATAATAATTAAAGAGATATGCCTCGTACCCAAACATTGAGGCAATCCTTGCTGAATAGGCTATTTCAAAATGCGCAATGTTTATATTGCAATAATTGTTTGTTATATGAATAACAATTCAAAACGAAACAAGAACTACATATGAATATGTGATAATCGACTTCAAAATAGAATTTTAGCGCCGATTAATCCGAATGAAAATAGATATTCTATTACGTATTTTGTTCGATTTTGCAGATTTCTGGCCTAGGAATTTTGGTAGCCGGATCTATTGTATTGGCCGACGTTAATCAATTCAACCACTTCATAGAGGGCAAAGTTACTGCTCCGCCAATTGTTTTAATAATAACTGGTCTAATTATATTCCTTATAGCTTCATTGGGCTGCTTTGGTGCCATCAAAGAGTCACCTACTTTGTTATTAGCGGTGAGTTACAAAACGAGTTTTATTGTTGTTTTTCGTATAAAATTTTATATATATGGCCGTAAATATTTTGATACTATTTATTCGGTATAATACTGATTTTCTAAAATATCTAGTACGCAGTTTTGCTTGGAATTATATTTATTGTGGAATTGGCTGTGGGTATTTCAGCCAGCGTCTTTAAAAGCGATTTAGAAATGATGATTAAAACGTCACTTCAAGATTCAATAAAACGGTCCGATACTGAAGATACAATGGCTTGGGATAATATTCAGCGTAAACTGATGTGCTGTGGGGTTGAGAATCCCACCGATTGGCGTACAATGAGTGCCGGCAAAAGTCTACCACCAAGCTGCTGTCGGCCTCAATATATTGAGGTGAACGTGGGACATTGCTTCGAATCCCCAGCTTTAGGAAAGGATAAATATTATCAGGTAATTAGCTTTTAAGCAATCATTTAGCTGCAAAAACAACACATCTATATTCAAAATAAAGTATGTTGAGGCATAACATGCATAAGAATTTTTATTATACATACATATACATATACTACCTTAATGTTTTTAATTGTAGGAGGGTTGCGTTGGTAAACTAAAGGAACGTATAGAGAAAAACGCCATAATATTGATTGGAGTGGGTATTGGCATTGCTTTCATACAAATATTGGGCATAATATTAGCATGTTATTTAGCTTTCACCATACGACACGAACGAAATGAGTAAATTGTAAGTATTATTGAACTGCGTCATAGTTCAAGATTAGCAACAAATTAACATTAAAATAGAACTAATAAAATATATTGTGCCAATGAAGTTACTGTGGCTACAGAAAACTCAAAAATGACAACAACAACAAAGAACAACACCTTTAATGGCCTTAATTTTTTATTCGTATATTCCACCTTATTTCAGGTTGTAACGTTTCTCTCGTTTCATTATTTGATGAATTAAAGAAAAGTAAACACGTACAATTTAGTTGTTCTAATACAAGTGGATGCCTCTGCATGTGTAGAAATGCAAGTCACTACGAAAGAAGTAGAAAAGGATTTTTATGCTTCATACCATGAAGTAATACAATTTTAGCGAGTAAGTTATTGCATTATATTTATGCCTATATATTTTTTATTGACGTTTCAAAACAAAAAATATATGAATTGCATTAAAAATTATGAGCATTTTTTGTTATGTTATATTATATTTGCATTACATTTTTAAAGAAATTTGTATATAAATCTCTCTTCTACCTCTTGTTACTTTTTTAAGTGATCGTTGTTTGTATTCCCGTAACCATAAACATAAAAATAAATGTTATATATAAACAGAAATAATAAAGATTTCTTATTAGCAATGGATTTTTCGTACAGCTCGTAAGTATGCTTGCAGTCCTTATGAGAACTCCTCGCATCGGCAAAACTGTTGTCTTCTGTGAAACACAGAATACACTTATGTATATAGTTTTTATGCTTATATAACAATCTATGTATCGCTCAACAAAAAATTGCACTATAAGCATTATTATTAATATTTATATATATATATATATATATATATATATATATATATATATATATGACACCTGCTAGTTCTTATTGAACTAAAACGAGTTCTTCGTCATAATATTTCTTTAAGAAGGTTTTACGGTGTATCAATTATTTTATTTGAGATGCTCACCACATCTAACGGTTTAATAGAAGTACTGCCAGCATTTGCCTAAATCACACCAAGTTCAATAAAAAGGAGCTTTGGTATATACTTACGTACTTCATCATTAAATACTGTCTTAAAAACAGCTGACTGCTCGTCGACAGCAATTATAGAAAAAGCATAAAACTTGTGTGACTATGTCGGCAACCTATAATTTGCGTAGATTTTCTACAAATGTGCTGAAATTATCTAATAACAAAAATGCGGTTGGAGGTCGAAACTTAGTGGAAGCTCTAGCTGTATCAGGGAATGGTAAAACAATTGTAGCCTGGCATCCCGATCCAGAATATCCGTATGAATACACGAAGCCCATACCAGTTGCTTCTGAGAAGCAGTCATCATCTCTAATTAAAGACGAAGCTCTAGGAAGTGCTATGAGTGCATTCAAAGAAAAGAGGCCAGAGGTAGCTCGCGAGGAGCTAATGCGTCTAACTTATACAACTAAACATAGATGGTTTCCACGTTCGCGCGATAAAAGGGCAAAAACTACACCAATGGATAGACCATACTTGTAATGTACATTAATAATTTCAGTTTCAACGCAATAAAATTATTTAAAATATTTCCATTGTATATATGTATAAATGATCCGTAATTAGCTCTTATCCATGAAAATCCGATCGAGGTTTTTTGAACTAACAAATACTCAAAATAGGTAAGAATCTACTATGGTCTGTATGTGCACTGCAATGAGTACTAGCAAATTGACTGTTTTACGTGACATGGTTTACCAAATGCATTAACCCAAATGTAATTTGTAAAATACTAAATACTAGTGTCAATCTCAATAACTACTTGATATTTTTATTATTAAGCACATATAATCAACTTTCATGTGACTATGTTTTGGTGTCTGAAATAT
This sequence comes from Linnaemya vulpina, assembly GCA_963675445.1. Lineage (NCBI taxonomy): Eukaryota > Metazoa > Arthropoda > Insecta > Diptera > Tachinidae > Linnaemya > Linnaemya vulpina. Next base: position 2,312,911 of record OY776279.1, on the reverse strand, counting down.
ATACACGCAGAATATGGGTCCACAATTTTGAATGATTAAAAATCTCAACCTTTACTAGCAACAGTAGGTCCTGAACGTATTATGGATATACTTAAGTTCTTTGGACTCTTCTTTGTTGCGAGCCGGGCAGTCAAAAAAAGTATCTGCAGTAAACACTGCATATGAACTAAATGTTTAAGAGCACAAAATTTTTTACCCTACGGTTTTAAATCTTAAATAGTAAATTTTATGTGATCATTTTATACGTAAAATCAAATCTGTGGTTAGGTTAGATTCTACATATTGCTAATCTCAATAATTAATCCAGCGGATTTTAATCCTATTTGGTTCCATTGTTACCTGAAGACTACAGCTTCCCTTAAGAATAAACCAATTCGAGGAAGGGGAAAATGGGATTATTTTGGTGCAAACTAGTAAGGAATCGAAAAATGCTGCCATGTCTTCAAATCTTATCGTGCGAAAGAAATTATTTCTGTATATGCCAAGATAACGTTACATAAAGTAGATTGCGAGATAACGATACTTTTTTATACAAATCAGACCGATCACCGCAAAAATCAGTAGTCCAATCAGATGTAGAAAACTTACTTATGACAAATTAAAGATACAATTACTGGTACTAATTAACCCTGAAATATGAGGCGTTGAAAAGAAAACTGGTGAATCACTATTCTGTCTTTGATTAGCACTAGTTCTCCAGATATATTTAAATTTTATTGGCTCATATATCATTGCTAAAATTTGCGTAGACTTTTGACAATATAACTCGGTCTCCTACACACAATATACATACTTATAGATATATATTACATTACTTACCTAGTCCTATACTTCGTAAACATCGATGACTCCTGGAAAATAAAAGAAATTTAGATTGTTAAATTTATATACATGCCTACATATAAGAAAAACTTACTTGCGTATTTTTGCTGCTAACACAACCGTTTTTATTGTTTTCCCGTGCCTTTTTTCATTTCACAGTATTAGTAATTAGTGAACGAAACAGTAGATGATAAATAAATCCATAAATTGCCGATTTCTAGCACAAAATTTGACGAAAATTATATTAATATAATATATATATATTATTTTTCCCGCGGAATTTTATTTTTATGTAACCAAATGTCAAATTACTGCAGTCAAACAAAAGAGATAGCAAGCAAAGAAATTTGTCGTCCCTTTCGCAACATAAGTGTATTGAAGAAAAGCTACATCTCCGTATTTGATTTGTTACTTCTAGCAAGTGGTCTACGATCTCTAACTTTACCTAATAAAAAAATTTTAATATCTGACACTATTATTACGGTACTTGTGGTAAACTGAGCTAACGGATGATTTTCAAGTAGAATTTCGTATTAGCTCACAAGGAAGCGCCACCTTGTTGTCAATTCGCTCATATGTGAAAAAGTGTAAACGTCTGGTAGTTCAGTTCTTCTGCTTTGTATTATTTGGAAAATACAAAAATCTTAAAACCTAAAAGTGAAAACGCATTAAATCTAATCAAAGATGTTCTTAAATTATCCAAAACTTGTAATATTTAATTAGTAATAAAGAAAATATATGAAAGTACTAGAATTTTTTGAAATATAAATTAAATTATATGTTATATTCGCAATATTACAACAGCGACAAAGGGATAAAGTTATGCGTCAGCAGTTAAATGTTTACACTCAAATTTGATGAAAAAGTATTATAGATCTTCAGACACTAGAAAAAAGAAAGAACAAGGACTTAAAGGACAAGTGAAACAAATGTTGGACAATTTTTCAATAGTGCAAACATAAAATATTTCCTAATAAATGTATCTGTGCAACATTTGTTAATTTGCTCATAATCAATTATGTATGACGAAAGATTCCCCCTGATTGCTCTTGAGTTGGTAGTGGTGTGTGCTGGTGTAATCGACCAAAAGAAAAAACAAAATGACCAATAAACCATCCATTCTTAATTTTTTACTATGCACTAACTACATTTTTCATATCTATATTTTATTATGTGATTGTGTTAAAAACAGATATTTTCCATTCGTATTGAAAATATAAAAATTTCTTATTGTTTATTTTTATGTTACAAATACACCAAATACAAATAAAACAACATAGCAAAATATACAACAATAAAAACGAAGTACTGATTATATTGAGTTTCTATCAGACCTTTTCGTTTGGTCATCATTATGGAGTCGGCTGACGTTTTAATGGAGGAGAAAAAGCTTATGGCCGAGGCCAAGTATCGAAATTATATGTCAAATATAGATAAGGCCTTAAGAAATTTCGAATACTCATCTGAGTGGGCAGATCTTATATCAGCTCTAGGTAAACTTAGTAAGGTGAGTTATATCCTAAAGATTATTTGCAGCTGTTTGTAAATACACACATTCATGAATCTTACCACATTACAGGCTATATCCAGTAACACACAGTATCAAATTATACCAAGGCGTATTAAAATATCAAAACGTTTGGCACAATGTATGCATCCTGCATTACCTTCAGGAGTACATCTTAAAGCTCTAGAAACCTATGCTGTAATATTTGCTAAAACCGGGCCAGAAAGATTAGCTACAGAGTTGTTTATTTATAGGTACACTACTGATATTGCCTATCACAAAACTTATTTTAACAACACAACTTAAAACATATTTGTTAAAATTGTTTTAAATATCTACAAATGTTCTTTAATTTATTTTAGCTCGGGTTTGTTTCCACTACTTGGTTATGCTGCCATGAATGTCCGGCCAGCCCTCTTGGGCATCTATGAAACATATTTTGTACCATTAGGAGAAAAACTTCGCCCAGCGTTAAGTGGCTTCTTGAGTGGTGTTTTACCTGGATATGAGTGTGGATTAGATCATTTTGAACGCACTAGTTCGTTGCTAACGCAAGTTTGTACTGCCGTAAATCCAACCCATTTTTATACCGTCCTTTGGGAGTGTGTAGCTACAAATGCATCGGTACGCCTGCCAGCAATTTCCTATCTTCTAGAGCATTTTAATAAGCGTTCGACAATGCAAGAACAAATATATGTTATGGGTCACAATCGCGATATAATGATGTCAGGCTTGTGTGCCTGTCTCAATGACAGTGTTATTTTAGTTCAAAGAAATACATTGGAATTTTTATTACTAGGTTTCCCCATGCACACAAAGCTGTTGTCCGAAATGGACCTAATAAAATTGGTAACAAATGGCTTACACACCATTTTAAGACGCGACATGTCATTAAACAGAAGATTATATTCATGGTTACTTGGCTCGGAAGTAATGAAGAATTCGCCCACTTATGAAACAATGAAAGGAATAACCAGCACAAAAGATACTGAGTCTGAAGAACAGACTAAAACATATTTTGAACAGCATTCGAGACATGTCGTAATACAGGCGTTAATATCAACATTGGAATTCAGTTTGAAAGCATCATCTGTTGATTTAAAACCCTATCGCATAATGGTTTCCTTATTAGACAAGGCCGAAATCGGCAGCGCTGTGTTGGATTATGTTCTATGTGACATAATTCGCACTATGTCCTTATCCAGTGGAAACGTGGAAGTAATTAAATCTTCAAACTTGCTCTTTGCTACTTTTGACCCGGCTTATATATGGAGTTTTATGACGACAATGTTTGAAAAATCTTGTAAAAAGGTAAGTTTTATTTAAATACAAAATTGTAAATAGGAAATTTTCATTAGTATTTCCAGACCAAAAAGGTTAACAGCGCTGAATCGACAAAAAAATCTTTCAGTGGCTTGTGTGGTAGCGATCAACGTTTTCAATGCGTTGTGGGATCGGGAGATCCTAATCTTGTAGAAACTTGCTATCTTACAGAATTTCTTTTGGAAACAATTTCTCTTGAAATGTATAATGAAACTACACGAATCTATTTGCCAAAAGTATTTTTAGCCATAACCCAAATGCTTACTGTTCATATAGAAAATCTGAAGAACGATGAAGTAACGGCTTCTCTTAAACTTTGCATGAAAATTGTGTCCAGAGTGCAGCCAATGATAACGTAAATATAAGACGAATTTAAAATTTAAATATACATACATACATATAATATGAATATACAAAATTTTTATAAAATTTACTACTTGACATATTGTCACAATTTTATTATAAATGAAATGAATTTGTTGCTGGTTAAGAAATGTCTATATGCATTTCATTGGTGATTTCCCAAATCATTTTTTTGCCAGTGGATTTCTAATTATATAAAGGTGTAGAAAAATAAAACAGATTCATTTCAAATAAAAATGTGTATAAGTTTCATAGCCTACGGTGCTTATTATAACGTGATTTTTAAAAACCGATTCTACGTTCTCAAATGGTTTATAAGAGTTTATATGATATGCATGTAAACATAAACCACCCACAAATATTTTTGATTTATGCAAAACTATATATTGTTTTTTGTAGAAGTCCCATAAAACTCATGCCTCGCAGTCAACAACAAGGCTTTAAAGCTAATGACAATGATAAAAGTGACAATAACTCGGTCAGAGCACAAACAATATCAGCAATACTTGGCTCAAGTTCTTTGGAAAAGAGTAAATCTGATTCAAAGCTTGATCAATTTGCCAATATTGAAAATCTTAAATCGATGGCTTCATCGCGCGATGAGGAACATATAAGAAGATCTAATTCGAACCAGCACATGGAACGTAAAAGTCCAACAAAGAAGAAAAAGGCCAAATCATTTTCAAAATTGTCTGAGTTGGACAAAGAAGTAAGAACTACTTTAAAACCCATAGCAATACTCAAATAACATTTATTTTACAGATTTGTCCTGATACTGGCCAATTAATTGATCCACGTCAGTCGTCTTCAGATTTAGATACGCCAACGAGCATCAAGAAAATCAAAGCTAAAGCCAATCGTTTACGGATGAGCCCCAAGAAATCCCGACCCCAAGAATTATCGATTTCGCATAACAAGTCGTCGTCAACCATAAGAGAATTAAAACATTCCAATAATGAGACTATTGATACACCAGACTATGAATATCAAGAAGAAGAACCTAAAAGTGCTCCTTTAGAGCAAATTTCAAAACAACAAGCAGAGGACTTGGTATTCAACTATCAAAATATTTGTGCTGAACAAGATGAGTTTCATCAACAGGAAGCATCAGCAACATCAACTATTTTGGAAAAGTGTATTAAACAATATGAAATATTTTTCGAAGTCTACTTGAGTCACAAAGTTTTACAAATCGGTAGTCACGCATCAGCTGTACCAAGCAAATCGAAGAAATGCTGTGTTAAGGTGCAAATTCAGAATCAAGATACTGTAGAGTCTGAAAATAAAATTCCAAATGTTGAAAACATATTCAAACATGAGCAAGTCTATGAAGATGAAAATCCATCTCGCGTATTACACATTGATAACCTATTTGAGACTCTTCAGATACATGTGGTAAACAGATCTAGACAGTTGCATTCTTTGCTCAATCGGTCATTGAATGAAGCACAAAGCGAATGCACAGATGGCAGTGAAAACGGGGATGTTGAAGATAATACTTACGAAATAGATGAATTCGCGAAGAACAGAATACAAGCTTTATTACAAACGCAGTTGTCAACCTCGTTACGACAAGCCATAAAGTTGGCAGTAAATTTATTGGTAGAAATGTCAACTTTCCCAAACTGTAACAAGAATGTAACACTGGAAAAGAATGGTAATATTTTTATTTCGAAATCCTTATCAAACTTTAGAACTGATAAAACTATCTATCTGATTATAGAGCATAATTTGCCGAGTTGGTTAAAGGTTCTCTGTATTGTGGCTTGCTATGCACAGAGTGATAAAGAACTACAACTTGCATCAATTACAACATTATTTGATTTAATAAGGTAACATATTTATAATTTTAATTTTGTGCATGGCATTCTTATTACTTAACTTTAAAGCCTTCTAAAATCACAAATCGAACACACAACAAGTCCTGGAGTTACGTTTGTAGTTATGCTACCACTTCTCAAGTTCGGCCATGTTCACTACATTGAGAGGCACACTAAAGTTTTTCAGCTATTGGCTTCGAAATTGTGGGACTATTTGGGTGAAGTCGAAGTTGACAACACACAAGTCTGTGCTTTGCTCTATCAATTACATAATTGCTTAGAGAGTGGTTTGATTGAACGCATAATAGATAATCGTATGTTTGCCAAGACAATGCAACAACATTTTACTGCAGCCTATGAAATAGCAGAAACTAAACGTCATTATAACCGTAAACAAGATAAGGCACCAACAACAGCTCTCAATTCTTATAACACTGATAGAGCTTCGGATGTTTATATGATGTGCGTTGCACCTACATTCCTTGCGCAACGATCATCTATTGAAAAATTGAGTGAAAGTGAATCCATAAGTTTCAAAAAATATGAACTGTTGTGGCATTTAGGGCGGGATAAGCAACAAACTCGAGGTTTTGAAAAACTCCAATTTAACGTTTTGGATACATTGGCTTTGCCACCATACATGTCAGTGAGGACTTGTGTTACAAAATGGTTGCAATCGGCTTTATTAAGGGGTGACCTTTCACGCCTGGTTAAACCTCTTTATAAAATTCTTTTGGCTTCTAATACCAAACGTATTGGAATTGTTCACTTGCACCTTCTGCACAAAGACAATGACGAAAATACAAATTCGAAAACATCTTTGTTTGGCAGCCAAGTAAAAAATAATAATCCTGGTGATGTTGACAGCTCCGTTGAGGCAGATGTTTATGCTGTAAGTTCAGAATATGGAAATATACGCTATATTACGGATTCCACAACTCCTCATAAAAAGCGAAGTCCCATACGAACTTTTCACAAAAAAATATTTGGTGTCGCTTTGAGCAGCAAAAATAAGACATCAAACTTTGTTAGTGATCAAACATCTTCCACTTCTATATCTCCAAACATAACAAACATTGATATTGTTGCACCTCCTCCATCTACGCCTATTGGAGTAATTGTTAATCCTTTAGAGATTTCCCTGGACTTTGATGAGGATCAAGAGCCGGAAACACAAGAGGTAAAGGAGAAGTTAAATGTAAAGCAGGTAAGATGTCTGTTTCATTTAACTGACAACAAATAAATTTTTATAAATTCTGCAAATGTGAACGTGAAATTAATTTTCTTTTTTTAATAGTACGTAATGCTATTTTTTTCCTTCATTATATTCGTATTGAACATGTTCACATAAATTATATTTGCTACGTGGATCATTAGCAAAGTTGGCATTATCAGCTCTAGTCTGGCTTATAAATGAAAGTTTAAGATTGTATTATATAAAGCCCTCGTTTCAGAAAAATAATAACTTGTATTAAAACAATACAATATGCACATATTATAATTATTATTATTTTTTTTTGTTAAATATGATTTTTATTTACAATCTGTTCATTAAAGGATAATAATTTGTTTGAACAATGTTAAGATAATGACTTAGAACGAAATAAATAACAGGAAATTAAGAGATAACTTATAAGTGCATTCAATATAATAAAAGAAGACATGAAAATTATTTTCTATAACGAAGGTCCAAAATATGGTGCCTTTTAAGTCTGTTAATTTCATTCGTTTTATAAAGAAGAGCATTAACAAAACGGTTGATAATGTTGACTTAGCCTTTCTAAATAGGTTTCACTACTTCTTATAATTACGCCTTTTAACTTCGTAATATTGAAATCACTATGTATTGTATTGTTTGATAAGAACCATGGAGCTGCTATCGAGCGTAGAGTGTTAGGCTTGTAACTTTGCAAAATTTCAATATTTGTGTTGCTACCTGTTCCCCATATTTGAATTCCATAAGTCCATACGCATATGCATTTAAAAAGTGTTATATTATTGTATAATGGTATATACATATAATAGTTTTGTTTTTAATTTTTAAGACTCAAATGGAAGATGAGGATCCTGATGACATTGAGGAAGATGAAAATGATGATCCAGCATTTGATCAAGACTACACTGACGAATCGGATAGTAGCATTTTTGACTCAGAATCAGAACAACGGGAAACAAGCGCAGAAAAAGACGATTCTATAACACAAACATACGAATATGAAAATAAATCACATCTTAAACGTTATGTGGGACACACTGAAAGTGTTACAGAACTGTTATCGCAACACGACCGTATTAAAAATCGCAAAACCTATCATTTAACTAGGGAAAAGACTCCAGGAGAGATAAGTTTAACTTCTAATACTACAGACGAACACGGACCGCTGTCTCTGGAAATGGACCAAGAAGACGATGCTCACCCAGCTGACGAATATTTCGATACCAAGTCCGAAGAACGTCAGGTAGAGTCATTTGTGGAAGATCTTATAGAGCAAGTGCGCGATACCGCCATAACCAAACGTAAAAAGAAACTAAAGAATCGCATAAAAAAATTAAAATCGAATAAATCACCTTTGAGCAGGAAGGATAAACTAGATAGTAAACGCATGAGTTGTATATCGAAAATATCCACTGACAGTAACAACAGTTTTACAACAGGAGAAATAGCAAAGGAAAGCGCCGAAGACGACGAGGATTCCTCATCTAAATTTATTAACATTGAAGAGAAGAGAAGAACGTTAAATTTGGAAACATCGTCGAAATCTCACAATAAAGAATGGGAATTGACACCAGAAACTATAGAAAAAAGCAAACAAAATCTTGAAATTCTACGACAATCCACTTCAATTCAGTTGGGCAAACATGACATTTCTAGCAAGAGATCGTCCACCAAAAGCAGCACCTCTTTTGAAGGCTCCATGTCAAATCGTTATAAACAAGACAAACTACTGCCTTTGTACCAGAATCATATGCTGATTTATATGAACGTGTACGATACAAAGCAAACACTGTATGCTTTCCACACACTAAGAAATATAATATCCTGTGATACCCGTACATTCCTTTGTCTTTCCATTACTACGTCTTTGTCAAGTGGCTCTTTAAAACAACTGCTGACCAGACACCGGAAATGTATAGCTGGAAAAGGTTTTGCAGGCAGCATTACAACATCGGAATTTGCTCAGAGCTATAGAGGTTGTATGCACCTGGAAGTCCTGTTACTTTTGTGCCTCTTCTATGCTCGAGGCTTTTTTCATATCGATTCACATGATTCGGCCAGTGAACCACCTACAAAAGCCGATGTTATGGGCAATTGTCGGGTACAGTTGGAAAGTATTGAATTATTGACATTGATATGTGCGGAACTAATCGAAATAGTCAAAGGCATGGGTAAAGGCTTAGCCTGTTATCTAGCCGACCTAATGGCCAGATGTAAATTACAAAAAGTTATTTTGCATTGCTTAAACTCATCAGTGAACACCTATGATCATCACTATCTTGGCTCAACTATTGCCGAGCAGATAATTAATTTTAATAATCCGCATGACGATAATTTGCATGCAGAGGCATTTCAAATACAATTATTAAGACTTCTGATGGTGGTGATAAAGCTGGAATATGAGGTAATATTATTGAAAAACGATGCGAATGGAACTGGCAGCAATGAACAGGTGGACTCAGGTAGTATTTCTCCTACTCGTTTAGCTTCGGGTGATTGTTCGTTAACTTCTGTAAAATATTTACCAAATTGTGTTATAAGTCAACAACCCATGTTTTTATCAGCAATACTATGCGCGCTGCAGGATGAACGTCTACAACCCGTTCATCATAACTGGACCGATTTAGTTACGTCATCCTTAAATTGTTTCAAATTTGGATCATTGACCAACATAGTCATTAGCGTTGTACATCAATTGTGCAATAATATTGATCAACTGACTAAGATGAAACTTAAAGATCAGATGGGACTACCACCCGACTATGTCATTTCGCAATTGGAAGCAATTACCGTTCTCTGTCACTATTGTCTGTTAGACAATACTCAACAAACTACGCTCTCTCAACTATTTAATCAAGCGTATCCACAGACCAGTTCTATAGCATCACAAAATTCCAATACTGGACAATTATTTAACAGTATTGTTCACTCCCTCTTGCCCGGAGGGGGAACTTCAGTCAATTCTTCAGCTGGCCAAGCGGATGTGCAATCACCCAAAAACCAACAGCTAATGGCAGCCAGGAATGCTGTACTCTCTCACTTACCACGCATAGTTTCTAGTGTGGCTGCAATATGGGACAGCGATTTGGGTCAAATTCGACAAATTAAACAACAATTAATGGAATTTCTTTCGCCGATATCACTTCACCATGGTGCTAACTTCCTGGCGGCTATAGCTGTTACCTGGCAGGAACGAGGTGAATCACATCGTAAGAAATATGCCCATGAATACAAAAATCTAACGGTTCCTCAACAATATCAAAGGAATTCGATGCCTCAGGCTTGCTCCGAGCAACAAAGTCTTGTTTCATTGGTTTCCAGTATACGAGTAATGCCAATGGATTCGTTTGTGCAAACTCTTCATCAAGTGGTTAAATCTCCACCTCCCATACACAGACCACCTACAAACTTAAAAATAGAAGTCTCTGCCTTGGAACTTTTTTATTTTTACATGAAATCTGCTCCAGCTCCACAGTTGGGAGACTCTTGGACGTCTTTGCTAGCTCTCTTAAAGGATGGATTATCCCTAACACCAACAGGACAATTTACTCTTCTAATGTTACTAAATGAGTTTGTTCAAAGGTGTCCGCAAATGCCTTTTCAGGATAAAAAAGATATACGCGATTTGCATGATGTTACATCACGTCTGGTCGAATCTCTTTCGAACGTGGCCGGTTCTTGTTTGGAGCAAACTACGTGGCTGAGACGAAATTTAGCTGTCAAAGAAGATATCACACCAATAGTAACCGAAGGAGATACAACGTCTACTTCTAGTGCGGGTGGCACTGCAGCCATCCAAAAATATTCCGTACAAGCTCAAAGTGTTTTAGCTGCCATACTCGCAAATTTGCTTGATGTTGCCTATGGTTCACAAGAAAAGGACAAAGTTGTTTCAATTATTACTACCCTACTATACAATATAACGCCGTATTTAAAGAACCATACTACCCGAAACATACCGTCGTTTTATGCTTGTTCCAGTCTCTTGGCTTCCTTGAGTGGTTACCAATATACACGTAAGGCTTGGCGCAAAGATATGATGGATCTTCTCTTGGACACTTCGTTCTTTCAAATGGATATTACCTGTTTACCGTTTTGGAAACAAATCATGGACAGTTTGATGACCTATGATAACACCACGTTTCGGGAACTTATGAGCCGAGTGTCTTTAACACAAACTGGAAGCTTAAATATATTCACTTCCAGGGAACAAGAGTATGAACAGCGTTCGATGCTATTGAAACGGCTGGCATTTGTTATATTTTGCAGTGAATTCGACCAATATCACAAATACGTGCCAGAAATTCAAGGTAAGATTCGGATAACACTTCAAATTAAAAATCGGTTGTTCTATGTTAAATATTGCAGAACAATTAGCGAACAGCTTGAGGTTACTGTCAAACGTCCCTTCAGTGCAAGCAGCAGTATTCTTATGTTTTCGCGTTCTATTACTACGTATGTCGCCTGATCACATCACCTCTCTTTGGCCTATAATTATTGCTGAAATGGTGCAGGTATTCTTGTCTCTGGAACAGGAACTCAAAGGAGAAGGCGAGGATGTCAGGTAAGAAATTTTTTGATATGATCAGTACAAGGGTTCATTCATGCACGAACAATTATTGATCTTTTCTAGTCGTATGGTTTCCGGCATGGATGCATCATGGTCTTCTTCATCCACCAATAATGGCATTTCGAATCAAGGTCACCTCTATTACTGGCGCTCCGTGCAACTGGAAGCATCAAAATTACTTGAAATAGGATGTGTACTGCCAGCAACACTTTTGCCGCACTTTCAAATGTACCGTTGGGCATTTGTTGGAACCCATTTTGATGTGGCTGATGCAGCTCCAATACCCAATGGTGTAGCGATCGATGACGCTATTGGCATGTCGGCTCTTTATGTGCCCCACATAAGACGTATAGCCAGATTAATGGATATGAAATACGCTGTACACTCGCCGGTGAGTAATACGGTGATTTCCTAAATATCGAAACAATTTGCAGTGATTGTTTACAAAAACAAGGTACAAGACTTTGCATCAATTCAGTGCATTTCTATAACCTGGAACTCAACCATACTTTTGATAAAATACACCCTCTCACATAGTACTGCACTGTAAAAAGTTTGTTTTGGAACTGTTTGATTTCTAAAAAGAAAAAATTGCGCTAAATCTTAAAGAAATAATAAGTCGACGTTCTATTTAAATTGCGCACAAAAAATAAAATTTTTTTACAGCACAGGGCTTATAAAATTTATATTCATCTCTTAATATTTTTTCAGACTCTAAACTTTAAGCGGGGCAAACATTTAATGCTCACTTGCCAACAAATAAATTCGTTACAAGATCTTTATGGTTTCTTTTCAACTCTGAATGTAACATGTCCTAATCCGTATAATCATGATGACGTTGATTCCGAGGTGAAAAATTGTCTGCAAGAGATTGAAGATATTCTATCCAGAGATTTCTTGGAAAAAATGCCCACTAGCACTACCCCTAGGTGAAAAGAGTCGTACTCTCATTTTATCAATGGAGAAGCTTTTGTTCCGGACACTCTCCTACTCTCGTCATTATATAACAACGAATTTAATTTGTCTAAAAAACGCCGTTTGGTATCAACTCATCTTACTGGTTTGAAGTTGAATACCTCTTCGCTGTTGACATCTTCGTCAACATTGATGTCGTTGTCGAAACATGCATTTTCGTCGTCATCATTTTCTCCATCTTCTTCTGTACGTAACGTAAAATCGTCTTTGAATCGTGGTGCAATCGTTATCTCTAAATCGGAGTCCAATCATCTTCCATTTTATGTTTGAAATAAAGCACGTTTATGTGTGGTCTGTGGACAACAAAACTTCTATAAAATATTTTCTTTGTAATCTTTAGTAATTGTTCCAAATATAAAGCTGATAAAAAAAATATATCTTCTTTTATCAGCAGCTTGCCCATTTTCGTGTGCAAATGAAACAAACTGGCTTAAAGAAGAAACAAAGAAAATTTAAAATAACATAAATAAAATTTTATTTAAAAGAATTGTAATTAAGATATTGCTATCATATTATTATTATTATTATTATATTGCTGTGAATTTGACAAAAAAAAGTATATATATATATATATATATATATATATATATATATATATACATATATAATTATTGTACATTATTAAAAATAAACAAATAAAATATTTAATTCAATAAAAAACTAGACTGTTTTGCACGCTAAAAACTATTAACTAGTCTTCTCCGTAGAATTTGCCTGCCAAATATTTTTGGGCACAAAGCTCTGTGGCATTTGTAAATGACATCGTAAAATCTTTGCGACAACTAATCAAAGCAGAAAATATTTGTTGAAAAGCAAAATTAGGTGCTCGTACATTGTAAATTATATTGTTACTCTGTAACAAAAAAAGGATAAAATTTTTTAAACACTTTACTAAACCAAGAAAATGCATTTTAAGAAATAAATAGATTAATTTCCCAGTGTATATTTGCCTCCAAATGTCAACTATTCTTATGATTTTCACTTTGTTAATGTACGTTTGACATGATCTTGATGCGCGACGTGTTATACAGTTTTGTTATATACTTGAGTGTGAATTTTTTATCGTAATTATATATTTGGCGAGAACACAGACGAGTTCTCATATAATTCCGATGCTTTTGTCGCTAAATGTTACATATTTAAACAAAATTATTGCAGATTCCTGTAAGTTTCATATGATGCCTCTTAAACCTTTCTAAAGCTAGAAACCTTAATTGCATTTTATTTTTAATTAAGCAGCGTATATAAAGATATTTTGTTTCACTAATATAGTAAATAACAATTGTAATTGGCAAAAATTCCACAAAAATTAAAAACTCATAAATTTCAGGGAAGAATTCTAAAATTTTAGATCTTTTAACATAAGTTTTGAATAAATGGACATTATTAACCGCAAAATCAAGAATACAAAATTCACACATACATTAAGGAGTTACTAACCTACACCCATATCGTACTCTGTATGTAACATATGAGACTTGTTATTAGGTTTTTTACTTACTCTGGAAATGTTTTATTAATACCACGATTTATTTTTGGTTAGCTTTTTATTCAAATACTATGGATTTAGCGTTGTTAAAAAATAACCAAAGATATATGAATTTAGTAAAATGGTAAACAAATATTTTGAATAAGTGAAATTAAATTATTTAATATTAAACGCTTGTGAATGTAATACAAAATACTTTAAAAGTTAGAGTTGAATTAAAAAATAAACATGGGTAACGTGGCGACAGGTACGTAAAAGATCAAATAAAAACAGAAATAAGCAAATAAATTTGTAGACTTAAAATGAAGCAATTACACTTATATCTTGTAAATTATTTAATAAACTGTTGTTCTTTCTGTTAATGACTAATTTTTTTAATCTATACTTTGTGAAAAAGTTACATAAAAATGGGAAACAATTTGTACCACATTTGGACACATGAATCAACCAATAACAAAATTTCTATGTATATGTTTCTTGACACAATACAAACAAATATTTAATAACTACCATTTATATATAGAATACATATATTTACATATAACTTAACTACGTATTATTAAAAATAGATAATTAAAATTAAAATTGTTTCGAGTTTGGAGAGATTGTTGTTTTTTTTTTAATCATATTTAGTATGTTATAGTCGCAAATCAATGTAAAATTGAATGCATTTTTTTACAGTATTATTTTTTTTTATTATTTATTTGGCTATATTACGATGAGATTCTACTAAAGTTTGCTATTTTTATGCTGCATATAATATATACATTTAGTAATTGATTCGAGTTTCAAAGGCTGCTTAATAAATAATTTGACTTCTTTGTATGCGCCGCCTAATTTTTTCTTCTAATAAATATTAAGCTTTATTTTCAACTAGCACATTTAACGGAAGATAATGTGTGTGAGTATGTGCGCGCAGTATACTTTCGCTAGTTTTATTCTTGGCTAGATAGATGTACGTGACTTTGAACACAATCAATATAAATTCGTTGCTTTTGGAAGTAACTGTAATTTATTTACCAGGAAAAAGTGATTCATAACTGGGTGGCAAGTCTTTAGGGGTTTCTTCGCCTTGTTGTTGATGGTTTACTTCAGGAGCTGGTACAACACTATCAAATGATGGTGCAGCAGGTAGCTCTATAACAGGAACATCCTTAAAGAATTATTGAGGTTAATGTTTTCAAGCAACATTTTTTTTTATTATTAGAATAAATAATTCGATATTCATAGAGCGAGCCCTAAGCTTCACCATAAAAACATAGATATTCCTAATTTCCTATTCTTTAATAACGTTAGTTTTGATATTGAAGGAACTATTTTCGTAGAGTATTCAGGTCGAATTCTTCCCAGTGTAATTCAGCTGTCTGTATTCCTATCATTGGAATTAAAACTTCGTAAGTTAACATTTCTGCACAAAAAAAGAAAAAGTCTAAAAGGAGGCAAAGTTGACTACCGCTTTCGCACTAGAACTGCTCTTGCATGAAATGAGAAAAAGTCTATTGTAAATAAAACCAAAATATGTAAAACAAAGAATTTTTGCCACAGTGGTAAAAATAAACAAAATAAATGTTGAGCAATGGGTTTTTTAGCAGAACTGGTGTTTCCTGATAATTGTACATATAAAATCATCAAACATTTTATGTTATAGAAATGTGTAATAACTGTCATTAGTACTTTTTGCACCGACAGACCCATTCATGCACCACCATCTTGTGTATGTATATTAAGGAAATTGGGTCCTTCGATATCTTTTGAAAATTAATATTTGAACTTACTCTTTGTCCACTACTTCTATAATGATGTGATCTTTGTCGGCGTTGACGATGCGTTACGGCGGATGCTTCATGAGCATGTTGTTGCACTGTTATACAATTCCAATATTTCCAACAGATCCATATGCAAAACCCTACGCCCAGCATGGTGAATATTAGAGATGTTATAGCCGATATAGCAACATTGGTTTTGTCTATTTCTAATGTTATGGCATCATGAAAACAAGACACTTCATCACGGCAAGGATACATGCAATTCGTAACATTATCCCGTACAAAATAACGAGATATGCAAGTATATGGGTTTGTAGGTTCACAGAGGAAATCCCCTGTGTATTTACACTCTGAATGAGCAGTCATTACCATGCGTAGTTCCAAGGGTTCTGTTATCATTTTCTTATCGATATGAATCAGAACACTTACATCACGGTTACGTTGGTCAAAAATTAAACGGCCTGCCGGCCCATCTATAGAGAT
Organism: Linnaemya vulpina; assembly: GCA_963675445.1. Classification (NCBI taxonomy): domain Eukaryota; kingdom Metazoa; phylum Arthropoda; class Insecta; order Diptera; family Tachinidae; genus Linnaemya; species Linnaemya vulpina. Next base: position 2,296,577 of record OY776279.1, on the reverse strand, counting down.
ATCGTTGCATATAGGTTCACTAGGTGAACGATTGCCGTTCCTAAACTGTATGTAGTCTAAACATTCATTTTTCACGGGATCACGCCGAAATTTCAAACGAGTTATAACTGTATATATACCACGGGGAGGATGATCTGGCTCATCACTATTCACTTTAAATTCACAATCGTACCGAATTTTATTAGTTGAGTAAAACCCAGGCATGGTGGTGTTCCACACCTGAGTTATTATAGCTGCCGAATCTCGATCTTCTTTCAATGTCATAGATTTATCACTGAATAGTTTAGCAAATAAACGATCTGCACACAGGTTATCTTGTAAGCGTACTATAAACAAAGCAAATGAAAAATGCAATAAAACGCATTAAAACTGGTTATACTAGGGTTCAGTTTACGTTTTGTAGAATGAACGAATACACTTACTATTTCTGTAACCATAACTAAGCCAGCAGAAACTTTCCAATATTAAAGCAAGAAAATAGAAATCACAAAATTTTAATTTATTCATTATTACGTTGCCATTTACTGTTTGTACAGGTGTAAAGCCAAAGGAAAATATTTCACAGGAAAATAACACATAAATGAAAGAGATTTATTAGAATATATTTCCAGAGATGATAAAGACAACAGTTATTGAAAATAAACAATAGTGCCAATGCAGCGGTCTAAATATGAATATGCACACATGATGAAAGCTGCCAGATCGTCAAAAAGGTAGCGTATACAGATGACACAAAATATGTCCATTATATCAAGACATGTTATATATTAGCAAGGCAGATTAATCTGCCTTGGAACAACGATAAACGAATCATTTTCTCAAGTCGTGGTCAGTGTTGCCGCTTTTTTGCACAAGCAAGCTTCGTCGTTATTTTGTTGTAAAATAGTAACAATTGATCCGTCGACAACGCAATTGTCATGTAAATTATTTTTTGTGCAGCTTTTGCTCCTCGAGAACTCACGTTTTTGTAATTTCTCTGCCAGAGTGTGACGCAAAATAATTTGTTAAAGCATTTTTACGCAAGAATTTTAAGACACTTGTGATACATGCTCACTTTTTTGCTCCTCACTGTACATACGTTGTTATACGTAACTTGCATTGCAAGCCTTTTGCTTCCAATGACTTTCTTCGGTATGAAACCGTTTAAATGTTATTTCAATTAACACCTTCATCGTAGCAAAAGTTATAAAACTCCCATGTATCTTTATATATCTACCACAAATAGTTACTTGCTGAAATATATCAGTTATGATAGTTTTTCTTTATTCAATTCGGGATTAAAAACAACATTAAATGAATAATATGAAAATTATTATAACGTTAATTATTTTAGTAATTTCTTTAATATGTGTTTATGATTCCGAAGCTAATAGCGTTTTCGATAAAAATTCACCAAACCGCGAAACGAAATTAAATCAAATAGAGAGTAGACGTAGAAAAACTGGACACTATTTCTTGCGTAAGTTGTAGCATTAATTTTCTTAAGCAATATTGTTTGAAAACTCAAATTAGTGTTTTATAATGTATAAGAAGTAATTATTTGTAATAATTAATATCTTGGTAAATCATCAAGCAAAAATGCAATAAAAACAACACATAAGGGAATGTAAGTATGTATGTACATACATATGCTGGCAATTCGAATGTTTTGAATTGCAATGCTATTAGCATACAAATTCTAACAATTCCAAGAAACATTATTCAGTTTCACAAAAAGTACGAAGTATATTTCCGCAACAACTAGACGTATGTAAATATATACATTTTATATTTTCAAACTAAGACTACATTTAGCAGTTTCTAAATTAAATACTCCCGACTTGTTTATGGTGACTCGTATATAGTCAACAAATATATTAACAATTTCACTTTCTATACTAAAGCTAGTACATTTAATTATGTATGTACACACAACGTATTTACCTCTAAATAATATTTGCGATTATTTTAGATTTAGTGTACAAATTAGTTGTATGGAGTTTTAGCCGGAATTTTTCGCACTTTTTAATTATCTAAATATCACTTTAATGCATATAATTTTGTCTATTCGTTTTTACAAAAAATAAAGTGCTACACACACGTTTTAACCGATTTATTGATTTTTTTTAACAAGACTAATTTTTTTTTTTGCAATACCTTGATTTTGTTTTTAGATGCTTATCACGGATGGTATGCTTTATCGTGGATTTATTGGATTAAAGTTAAATTAATAATTATAGCATTCTTTGTGGGCACTGCGTTTATATGGGCCATACAATATATGAGCAAATTCTACCGGCATTGTCCAAGTGAAGACCACATTCATTATGGGTAAGAGAAAAATTATATTCATTGCAACAACCTTTTAGCGCTTAATTTTTATTTTTTTATAGTCATTACAGATCTTTGGATGCTGATCCTGTCATAGTTAAGTTTCTACGCAATTTGCAATAAGTATTTCCATTAAGATATAAAAGTTTCCCTAGTGTAATTTGTATTCAGTTAAACAGCCACGCAATTAAGTTTATCGGTTTTTTCTATTTATTTTGTATTCTTAAATTATTTTTATATGCAACAAAAAAAGTAATAGTTAAAAATTAAAAACCGACTACGGCGGAACTATCCATCAGTTATATGACGTTTATTTACAATCGAAAGGAATTCGGAAATGTATTCCCATATCCCTAAAATCTACATACTTATTAATCTTAAAAAAATAGTATATAAGATCGAACTTAGAACAATGCACATTATTAAAGAACAATTACTATAACAGTAGTTTTATTAAATACATAATCGTTTTTTAATGTTTTTCTTTAAATGATATGAAATATTTTTTTTCTTAATATTTTTAATATTATGTACTTTATTTTATTACTTGAAATTGTTAACACATTCGACATAAAACGTTTTCAACATATCAAAAGTAGAAAATATATAGTATTTGATTATAATTCATATAAATAAAGCGTTAAGGCATCACCGTAGTCGGGTCAAAACAAAAATATGAATAAATCATCAAAAATTCTCAACAATATCTAATTACTTGGATTTAATTTTCTTTAGAAAAAAAATTCTCTCAAATATCAAGAGTAATTTGACTAACTTTTAGTTAAGTAAAATTTATATATATTTTATATTTTTTTAGTCTTTTTCTTTTTTATATTGTTGATTTGCTCGGCCATTTGTTCGATTTCTTTTTGATTGATGGGTTCGACTTTTCTAGCGTTGTTCTTGGATTGATTTTTTTGCTTTTGAGCGAAATCATCAATAATTGCAGTAAATTTTGTGCAGATGAAATCGAGAATAGCCACTGCAATATCTTGTTTGAAAAATGCTATAGATACCAAAGCTACCAATATTAAAGCTGAAATTGAGTTTTGATTTACATCCGCTTCGTATGATTTAACTTCGGGGGTAAAATCTAACTCAATATAAATGGAACCAGTATCGGCTATAAATTGATCGGAAGGTACATTATATGTGTATGTGTTGTCCGGTAGCGATGATCTCAATTCCAAAACATAAGTTTTGCCATCTAAAGGAATACGAGGCAAAAACACCATGATGCCAGGATTGTAACGTGATTTCGGATTAAGTGGACTTTCTACGCGTTGTGAATATACAGGTGAGTCATACGAGCCTTTGCGATACATAATAAGTTTTAACGTTTTATAAAAATCGTTGGATGATGCTGTTATACGAACTGTTACATCAACAAAAGTAAGAGGAGATATTGCCAAAAAGTTTACATTAAGAACATCTTGATTGTCAATCTGAACTACGCGCTGCAACGGTATTGAGCGGTAAACATTACTTCCAGGTGTTCCCGCATCCTTAACGCGTATAGTGTATTCACAGCTGGGGTTCAAACCTCGTAAGCGGAATTTCCCATTATTTTCTGTAATTGCTTCCTCCTGGTGATGTGAGCATTTTTCGCTCGCCATAGCTTCAATATTGACGAGTGGAAAGGGTTCACCGTTCAGGGAGTATACCGTTCCATATACAGAATATGCCACGCGTTTGCCACTAAAATTACATATAAAAGTATTATCTTATTCCATTTGCTTTTTAGCTTTTACTTACATCATAGTAATTTCAATTGCTTCACCGTCCTTTAAATCAATAATTTTTGAATTAGGTTCAAATTTAAATTCTTTCAGCATTGGCTTTAAGAAATATTGAGACGGCGATAAGGAATGGTATTTTAAGGACCCATCATTTGAAGTAATTAAATTTTTCCGATAACTCTCGGACCCACTCAAAGAAATCAAAACTCCGCTAAGCTCTTTTCCAGATTCATCCTTTACATTAACGACGATTTCGCTCAGTTTATGCACTTTAAATGAATTAGTTGAAATATTATAGTCGGAAAACACATAGGATTCTTTTTCGCCCCTAAGTTCATAATGCAAGTTTTCGTTAATAGGACCGAATTTAAATTCACCATTATCAGAGGTTAACGCAATTTCTGAGCTTATTTCTTGGTTTTTAGGAAACAGTAATGTGATCTTGGCATCCTTAATGGGAGGAACAGTCTTTCCACGGAGTATTAAACCCCTTGAAGCAATAAAATTGAAAGCCACATCAACGCAATCATTTGAACCGATGATATCCTTAGTGGAAGGTTCGAAGATTAAAACATCACTTTTCGGTGTAACTCGCAACACTTCTTCCGGTTTTAAATGAGTCTCAAAGCGATAAGCATATTTGCCATCTACCTTATGAGACTCAGCAATTGGTGTAACAACCTTTTTTCCCAAAGTATCTGATTCAACCGACAATTGTAATGAATCCACACTAGAATCGGGTGATAACACACGAACACCTACTTTATGTGCTACAGCATTAATAATAATAGGATTATTATTTGAAGTATCTAAAGTTAAAGGCAATTCATTATCGTTATACAGATGACAGCCTTCCAATTTTAGAGAATAAGTGCCGAACTTTGGTACGCAGAAGGTGTTAACACCAGAAAGCAGTTTAAACAATTCGTAGCTGGTGGAAGAACTGTGTGAATATTTCATCTATAAATTATAATAGCGTAAATATATTTGCAACTGCTATCTATTGGAGGCTTCACTTACAATGGCTCTGTGACTAGATATGATGTTGACTTCATAGCCGTGCTGCAGGAAGTCCGGGGCGGTTTCGGATACTGTCGCAACATTTATAAGCACTCGTGTGGAATCGAAACACAAGTTCGATTGTGGAATAGTGATTTCATATGGCCCGGGCAAAACATTTTTAAAGCTGTATTTTCCTTCTACATAAAAAACTATTTATTCTATAATTCAAACGTATGTTGTGTTGAAATACCTTTGGCTTGGGTCATAACTTTCTGGCCGGTCAAATGGCCATTAGCATCCAAGTTATGTAAAGTTACTTCGGTGTTTAGACAAGAAGTTAGGGGAGCATCTGGCAAACAAATAACTCTTCCTTGCAAAATTGCCTTAAGTTGTGAAAAAACGATATCATTTAGAGGATTAGAGTTTACTTCAACAGAGTGTTGTACAGGGAAGAATTGAATGCCTTTTGATTTGCCACTGTCCGAGGTTAAAACTTCAATGCTAAATTTACCACGAGGCAAATAAGCGCACCATATTCCCGTTTCCGCGTTTGTGGTGGCAGTGGTGTGATACGTAGAACCTTGTTTAGTAATGCCAATTTGGTATGATTTTTTATCAACGACTCGACCACAAACTTCATAAGCCGATGGTACTATTACTGGTAATGATGGAACCGTCAGTTCCAGCTTAATACGTTGATCCGTAAATTCATAGTGATCAGCTTCTATTTTTAGATCGAACGTCCCGCTATTTACATTGTCAAAAACAAATATTCCTTGATTGTCTGTAATAACTTCTTTTTGGCCGTTTAATTTTACAACGGCCTGAGAAATAGGATGGCCTTGTGGCCCATTCAAAACTTGTCCGGAAACACTAAAACCACTTATCTTTTTTGTATATAGAATATGTTACTAGTCGTCATAGTTATTAGTTAGTCATTCAAATTTATAATTTACCTTAAATTCTTGTTTTAACTCCAAAGTATCTTTAGAAACTTCAAATTCAACATGTGCAGGTTCTATACTTAATTTTAAATTTTTATCTTCAACAACTGGTTGAACCAAGTATTTTCCGGGCGCTACATTTATGAAGGTGTAACTCCCATTTTTATTAACTCTACTATAGCAAGAGGGAGAAGCATCAAAATTTGGGATCGCATTATTAGACACTGTAGACTTAAGATCATGATTGCTGCATCTCAAGGAGATATAATTCTTGAGATCCAAAATTATATTAAAAAAATTTCTTCTTTCTACGATTTTTAGCTACTCACGGTTCTGCTTTTGAACAATGCGACGCCTATTCCGCCAATTAATTGACCGGATGTTTCAAAACGTCCACTTACATCAAATCCTGACACAACTAACGACTTCTCTGGCAAAACAGTGTTACCTCCTTCTACCATAACAGTGTATTCAGCCCTTTCGAAATACCATTGGTCGTGTGAGGCTTTCACTAGATATTTCCCCGGTATTATGGGCGTAAAAGAGAATATACCATTTAAATCGGTCACGGTGTACCTTACG
>OY776279.1:2205000-2287500 GCA_963675445.1 Linnaemya vulpina | reverse complement strand
TGAATAGGTTAATGTACATATTTCAATAGATATTGTAATTGTAAACATAAAACCATGAATTACCTGATACTTATCGAAATCTACAGGTTCATTAACTACGTCCACACAATATGAATTTTAGTAGATAGTTAAAGAAAGCAATTGCCGAAACGAGCATGTAAATATATATGTATGTAAGTATGTAGATATACAAATATATTTGAACTAAAGATAACCACGAATTAATGTTTTCTATAATATTAACGAAATTGATGCAATCGCATTATTATGAACATTAAAACTTGTGATTTTGTGTCAGAACAGCACTGCAATTAAACATTTTAATGCAAATACTTATATATATTAAACATACTTTAAATATTAAAAATAGTTACTTTCAGAAAAAAACATGGTGATTTAAAAGCATGAAAAACATGAATTTTTTATAGACAAGCGGTGTAGAGAACAGAGGGGATAGAAAAACGTCCCGATTTATCTCAGTTGAGTTATTGCATATTTCTTTACATTCATCTGCTTTTATATTTTATTAATTTTCTACTTTCACGTTGTATGCAAGTGCCTTATAAAAATTTAAAATCGGCCCAACGGATACGTAGCAGATAGTTTTAATGTGGGTGATCAGATTTTCTTCGATCATTGCTAAGAGCACTCGATCAAATCGCCTTGCAAAAAACATATTTTATGCGCAATACAAAAATAACAAATAATTGTCAAAGTCTATCGGCAGATAATAAAAATCCTTATTGTAGACAATTTGTCACCGTATTTCTTTATAATCGCATCCATTTACATAATCTATGTATGCAAGTATGTGTGTGTGAGTGTACATGCCTATTTTTAAGAATTCAATAATATAATCGCAATAGCGCTTAATCACATCGACATTCCTGCCCTTCTTATGGCAGGAAGGTAGCTCGTCCGAATCCCGTACCATTCCTTAGTTTAGATGATATATTCCCACATTTATTCAAGGAGATATTGTAATGGTGGCCTGCTGGATTTGCTTTCAGCCGTTCTCCAGAGATCTGCTTTAGGACCACTATTTTTCATACTTTATGTTAACGACCTTTCGTTATTCTTGACAACAGCGGGCGTACTTCATTTTTATTTGTTTATTTAATTCTGATCGTGATTATCCTAAAAGGTAATATGACTTACGTGCTTGAACGTTTTGCTCAGTGCTCTTATCGGCATTTTTCAACTGCCAGTTCCACTATGACTCTATTTATTCTTATTCGATCAGCTTCGGTTTGAAACGCAAATAGGCTGATATACGCACTGTTAATACTCGGCTAAAAATTTAAATTTTAGCATTTTTCAATATGTTAAATCCAATCCGATTAAATGAAACCTTCCTTTTGTAGATGTACGACTTGTTCAACGGTATCGCGAGCTATCGTTAGATGGTCCTACGAATAACATTTGATTCAACAACTTTTAATATCTGCTTTTGTTTGAAATGTTTTTTCTACGATCGATAACATGCGACTTCGATCCTGGATCGGTTCAAAATATGTAGTCCCACACAATGGAGTTTTTAAAATTTTCTTTGGGAGTCGTCGGGATCTCGACAACAGAGGCCAAACTACCTCATTTGACATCAATAGAAATTTCAATAGAATTTAAATGGAAATTTTAATTGGTATGGAATGTTTCTTAAATTTTCGTTTGAGGAGAAAACATATTAATGCAATAATATATAAAAAATAATACTTATTTACATTTTGTACAGTGTTTTTGATTTGAATATCGATACCCGTTTTCAAAGAACAAACCACACGAACGTATAAATTAAATACTTTTGAGTGTTATTAAGACCAGCGTTATGAAATTTTAAGATTTGCAAGAGGCATCGCAATTGCTTTTTTTTACAAACATCCTTCAAAAATTTGTTTAAACAGGGTAACAACCCACCCCATAAACAACGCAACGTAAATTTTTCGCTTGTTTATCGAGCCGCATGCTTAACCCTTTAGTTGCTTAACCTGCCTATTCGTCGCCACTTTGAACAACTGATGTTTCTTTACGGATATCTTAAATTCTATGTTGTAAATCTTCATAAAAAGTTTATTATGCCAGGAATTTGGCAGTTAGAAAACAAATGGATTTACGTACCTACATACAAACATACATATGTACATATAAGCAAGTACATATATATAATATGTACATACATTCATATGTACATTACACAACTGATGTTTTTATACACATACATTTTTTATCGCTAAAAGGTTTTGATTTTAATGTGCAGCAAGAGTATTATTAATTTGAACTGAAAATAAGTTTATGGATTTTTATTTAACAGAGATAATTTCAAAACAGAACAAACGTCGCTGTTATCAATACAAAATTGTTAGAGACACAAGTGAGTCTTTTTATTTTTATTAATTGCGACAAAAGTTGGTCTTGGCAATTTGATTTGGAAAAATAACAACAACAATATGTACTGGACGTACATATGAAATTCTTCAATGTGTTTGTTTTGAAATTATCGCTAATAATTTATTTTTTTAAGTAGGTACCATCTATCATTCTTAAACATTTGTGTTGCTGTATTTAGCTGAGTTGTTCTCTGAAAACTTCTTTTCCATACTGGGATACAGGATCAGGCCACTCCTATTCTTTATCCTTTTCAAACAATCTATGGGTTATTCCACACTTGCTGCTTGTTTTTGTAACTAAAATAAATCTTTTCGTTTGGGTGTTTGTATTGAAAACAACAACAACACATTTTGGGTTTTTTGCTGCTGTTTCAATAACAAATTAGTAAACGAGTATTTTTTCGTTACGTACGAGTATTTACTAAAAAGTACACATTCATTTTCAACTTTATTTTTCGATGACTTGTTTGTGTCCGAAAAATATCAAATTGTTCGAAATTTTCGGAAAAAGTTAGGCAAACTTAAATTCCTTTAACTCATTTAATATACTTTTATCCTACAAGCACATAATAATTCTCACCTATTTCGTAAGAGTTCTTGAAGTTCGCAACTTAGAATGTACGGGTAAGCGTTCTAAGCATTAGCTGTTTATACATTTTTATGATTGTCTGTTATCGTGGGTGGTATTGGGGAAACGAAAGCTTTTGATGTTCTTGGCATGCAAGTCCAATGTGATGAGCGAGAGAGAGAGAGTACATTTTAAAAGAAGCATACAAGTGCATCGACTTTTTACGACGGTGTAGATATACTTCACTCCATCTGATCTTCATACTATGTATACCACGTACAGACATCCGAGCGAATATCGAATTGGCCGGTGCTTCAAAGTCTATTTTGAAGTTGCTCTAAACATCTTGCGGAGTTCTTTCCTTCCGTATATAACATGGGAAAATTAAAATCGAATGTCTATAAGATAGCAATCCTTTATCCTCCTTTGCTAAACCATTCGTCCTAGTTCCAACTCAATGCACGCTTGAGCAGGGGTCATCCCCTGGGTGTCGGTCTTTATAAAAATGCGCCATTAGAACAACCATCACTACAGTGGATTATGCAAGTGAATTTATGCATGTTTTTCTTGTGAAATAATAAAGAACGAGGGAATTTCGGGGATTTAAATATGTCTCCGTTGATGATTTTAGAACATGACAAATTTAACGTTGTGGATAATGCCTGGAAAAAAACTGAGTGTTTTGTGGGCAACCAGTTAAATGATTTTCGGACATTTATTTGTGGCCAAAACACAAATTTTGCGTATTTTAATAATTTTTTATCTTTTTGCTTTTGTAATAGTCTAAGAGTGAGCGTAAGCGTCATCATAACTTTTATGATTTAAAACTCATTAAGTTGGTGTGATTACTGGCTGCGAATTTTCTATGGGTTATTACCACACTCATACTCACGCATGCATGCATGCGGCATGCCAGCCTGACCTGGCTATCCACTCTATATTTAAACTTGCTCATACATGCTTACATAATACACACGTACATATGTATGTGTGCATGAATACCCTTTTATACAGTTTGTGTGAGCAATCTTTCCAATAAAAAATCAAAATTTTTTTAATTCTATTCCTCTACAAATAGAAACATTTAAAGGGTGTTTTTTTAAGCTCAATATATCTTACGAGGGTAAGATACTATTATACCTGCGCTCACTCTTTCACAGATATGTATGATTATTATACTCTTCCAAATCATAATGAATAAATTGACGTCTAACCAACGCTGCAAACTTATCGACAATCAGTAATCAATTCACTTTTTAATTAGTTGATTACTTTAATTAAAGCATACTGAGAGTTGTATTATATAGTATGTAATTCTCAAATGGTTTTTTAAAGTTTGTGCCCAAGCTAAGAGGTATTGGCATTTTTTCGGAATTAAATTGAAGTCTCCTGAAGAGCCAAATGTCGTTATCGATTTGCAAAGCAAAAGTTGACTTATTTGCGATGGAATAATTTCTTATGCGCCGATTTTGTACTCCTTGTGAGCTCAGAGAGACTTTGGGAGCAAAAAACAATGGATAATGTATTTCCTCAAGAAATCTTATTAAAACAAAACGTGCAAATGAAAAATTATATATTTTCTAACGTTGCAGTCGAATAGCGTTATTTATATGTAAACCATTTAAATACTCTTTACTTTATTTAAATTTGATTCTTTCTCAATGAAATTGTGATATAGCAAGTTTTTTTTTTTCCAAACAATTTATCACACTAGTCATATTTTCCTCAGCACAATTTATGCTGATATATTGCAGGGCATACCTTGGAACCACCAACTAAGTTCACTTAGAACATTCATGTACCTATATAAAAATAAACATACATACGCACACACATACAAGTATGTTTAATAATTGTGCTTTTGTTTTAATTTTAAAATAAAACAAAGTTGCTCGTAAGGGCTAAATGGCATAAGATCTATCCATCCCAACACAACGAAACTAATGACTTGTGCTAATACGAGAAAGTAAAAAAAGATTCAACGGCGACGACAACAGTGGAAACAGTTGTCGTCTCATTAAACATATGACAACAAAAGGAAATTCACTTCAGTCGCGTGCGAGACGTAAGAATGAACGGACACTGTCTGTCTTTGAACTAAAATAATTACTCTATTGAATCCACACAAATTTCATACCAACCACCAGCCAGTCGGAATGGTCGGCCACTATCGCAGACACTGATGAAGAATAAGATCATCACGCGTAATTATATGTGGCGTATGTGTGCTTTGCTTAATAAATTTTGTGAAACATTAAATATCGTTATGATGAGTTCGCATTTAAATAATATTTATTATACTTTTTGATACACACATACACTTACACACTGATACATTTCAGTATATTATTTAATAAAAGATATTTTGCAGCTAAACCATGTGTAGGTATTTGTTTCCGGATTGTGTTTTCTATCGATATTGCACAGTGAAGGTGGAGAAAAAATTGCCTGCAAGTTTTAATTAATAAAACTTTATAATTGATTACAAAATACAAACAAACATTTGAATTTCCTTACATGCCGCAGCAATTCGAGTGATAAGAAAGTAAAAAAATCGAAAAGTAAAACACAATAAATAAAATTATGTTTTTGCAATAAATACTTGTTCTCATTTCATCAGATCTCTCTTCTGCTCTCGTGATATATAAACACACAATACAGAATATTTATCTCATCCCACTTGTTTTTTTTTTTTTGCGAACAAATGAAATGCATATCGATGTGTCCCTTTTACGATAAATAAAAAGCAAAAATATATATACGAGAAATTTGTTCTCAATAGTGGTCGTTATATGAAAATTGATAAACAACGGAAAGCACCACAAAGGAAAAGGAATAATTGAATTATACAATATATATCAACAATAATAACAATTAAAAAACAAATAATAATAATAACAACAAAAACAAAACAAAATCACTTTGTTGCAATGATATTCAGCATTATTTTTACTTTATCTGTAAAATAGTCTTCAATTAAAGGAAACATTTCAAGAAAACACACAAATAGATATTTTAAATAGATATTTCAAATCAAGACAACGATCATGACGGCTGAGACTCTTAAACCATTCATAACACCCACAAGTGTCGAAAGCTACGTGACAACACATTCAAGTGCAGCAGCAACATCACGGGAAAGCCGAAGTTGCTATTTCCTTGCAATTACCGCAAGTGTGATAACAGTTATTTTAACAGCAGCATTGCTGGGCATAACCGTAAGTAAAATTTGTTTAGCGGGTCTTTCGATAACAAGAGAGAACACCCACTAAAAGTTACAAATGCGCTTCCGGCAGTGCGGACAATTCACCAATTCTCGCTCTTAATTTAATATTTTTCTCCTCTTTATATCTTTTCATTTTAATATTAAACGGCATTTTACCTCTCAAATACAGACTATGCAATAAATTTTTATAATCATTACATTTTTGATTTGCAACAATTATGACACTCATTTACCTTTTTACACTGGGCTACCATGCTTTTTATTTTAGCAGATCGCAGGATAGTGAATCGCGGCCTTTGGGTGAACCATAAGAATCAGATTTTTTTTAGTTTTTGGTTAGGAAAGTTTGCTTGCGAAAAACCTTATCAGATAAAACCTATCAGTTTGACTTTAAAACTTTTAGAACTTTGACGTGACCATCTTTGTCTTTAAAGACAAACGTGCTAATTCACAAACGTTTGTTAAAGTTAATGAATGCTTTAAAGGTATTTTAGCCATATAAAATCCATACTTCAAAGCAACTTTAAATACAGACCGAAAATATATGACAATTACAGTTGAACTTCGAACTGAAATTTTTAACCCGATTCTTAGGACGCAATAATAAATTTTTTATTTGTTTTGTAATTCGTTTTATTCCTTTTGGACCCACTACAAAAACAAATCAACTCGTCAAAACAATGAAAAGAAAATTCTGATGACTGTCAAAGTATCCAAACTTTTGAACATTTCATTGAGGCAGCCGCCCGGTATGTGGCAAAACTCTTAAGGAAATCTGTATTGCACATACCACGGATTATATGTGTCTCTTGCTTTAGTGCTTTTCGAATAGTTTGTTTTGAATTTTTTTTATCTTGAAAATTCAAAGTCAGACTTTGGAAGTTTCGAGCATTAGAAACTTAAAAACATTTTTAAATTAAAACTCATGGATGCTCCAGCAGCAATAAGAAAATGATTTTTAAAAAATGCATGTTATCGTTATTTTCGTATTAAACATAAATCAAATTCGTCTTCATCTTTCTTTAGATATGGCATGCGATGCGCATTTCTAATTTGCAAACAGAAGTTCAAAGCTTAAATAGGGTTATCGAGAGTATGCAAAAGCGTTTGGGTTTTACATATTTGGACGACTTGAACGATTTAGAAAAGGAAGACGAGGTAAGTAAAATATCAAAGCACATATTTTGCACTCGGAAAGTGTTTTCTTTTTGTAATTGTATCAAGTGTATTAAAATATACAAAACATACACACAAACACATGTACTACGTGTAGTATAGCAAACGCCAACGAACGAAATTATGTATGAATTTATGTTTCTAAAAATGAAATCATAAGACTCTGCGTGTATAATTGGCAATACAACAACTATTAGGAAATGTAGATGACTAGAAAATGTTCTCTTAGTTTTTCGAACACATTTTGAACACAATTTGAATTGTAGTGAGTTGTATTTGGTGTGGCCATTTAATTAACTTAAAATTGGCATTGGCGCCACTGTGAGCTTTAAAAAAAATAATCCACAAACTATTTTTTCTTCATATATTGTCAAAGTTTGCATATGTTTGCCAGAGACTAGTAGAACACTCGTACACATTCCAATTCACCCAATTAAATTAAATTGTTTGTTTTAATTAAATATACGATGCACTATTGTTGTGATTATTAAAATAGTTTATGGATATTTTTAGCCGTTGCCGATTGTAAATAAAAGTAATGTCGTTATATATATATATATATATATATATATATATATATATATATATTTATTTAAAGTAATATATTTTATAAATTAATTTATAAAATACAAAAATATTAAAGGCGCAGGGTGTCTAGACCATATTGCGCGCAAATTACAAAAAACTTTTTAGCAAATTCTTATTAATTTAGTTTAAATAAAATTGATTAGTATATAAAATAGTAATATTATGAAAAAAAAAAATTTTATATATTATAGATGTTATGTTTATAAAACGATAGCTTAATTTTAGGCAATTGATTTGATTTGATATATATATATATAAAATTTGTTAGATTCTTCCCACTTGTGCCCGTATGAAAATATTCACGTGCGGTATTTGCATTATTGTGTCGAGAGATATGGAATACCCGCAGTAAATACTTAACCTTTGAAATACATAAGGAAACGTTTGATTTGGAATGGTTTCTTAAGATACGGTCACATTTGGGCAAATATTTTCCCAAAAAAGCCCAACCGCTATAGAAAAAGATATTAATTCAGACAAGTATTTAATGAGTAAAATAGTTCCCAATAATATTGGATTCTGCTCCACTGACTATTAGTTATAAATTAAACTCCTTTGCCTGTAGTGTTTAATGGTTACGCTTCTTTGGACAAATATTGGCCAAGAGTGACCGCACCTTTAGTTACAATATCTGTTTGGTAGCACTGATTATATCTAGAAGAGCGGGATAGCTATTTTCCCGACGTTATTGCTGATAAATGTAAACACTACGTGTAATTAACTACTTACACTGTAAATGAGAGCTTGAGATTCTCAGCTGTCAAACACTATTTATGTCTATCGGTAGCACTGAAGCAGCTATAAAACACCTGATATAATCCACATCTAGTAAACAATTTTAAAGCATTCTGATAATAATTTAAATATTTTGAATATGTTGCTTTCCTTCCTCTGATAAAAAATAACTATGAAACCAATCAATGGGAGCAAGAGTTTGAAAGGGCAAAATAAACAACACAAGCGGTTTGACAAACATACTCATACGCAAAATCATTTTTCATAGGGCCTTGCGACAACTTCAATGTGCTGCACAAAACTTCCAACTTATTTTATGTTCCTCCAAGCTGCTTGTCAAACACGAACACGCCGCCGTATGATACGGTTTGCCAAACCGCTTGTGTACTTTATTTGGCCCTCAGGTTCACAATAGAGAAAGAAGAACGACTTGAAAAACTGAGTTGAAAGAACTTTTTCATATTCTTTTTGATAAGGGATCGGCATATTTCATATCAATAGGGGTTCGTTTAAGAATGATTATGTTTTAGATTCAATTTCAATGTTTAAATGAAGTGGTAACATTTAGGGAGGGAATAACTTCCTCAAACAGTGCACAGAAATTTAATTTAATCAAACTGACTTGGAATATATGGAATATGTTTGTTCATTCCAATAAGAAAAAATATATATATTCTCATATATGTGTATTGAAATATTAACAGAAGCGTATATTGATCGCATACAAATGATCATCTTTTAAATTTAAATTAAATATTTTAAATGGTGATAAAAATCAATTCTAAATGGTTCAAAAATTATTGTATTTTTATTAAAATGTACGATTACACTCACTCATGAGCCATTTATAATTTTTCTATATTTTTAAATGTGATATGATCCATGTGTATAAATCTTAATTGATCTTAAAATGTTGTCTGTGTTTTAAAGCATTTTTGTGTTTTATGTGTTTTTCTCAATAGAATAACAATGCCTTAATTGATGATGTACTTCCTGATGCAGATGATGACGATGACGACGATGATAATGACAATGAAAACATCAGTGGTGATGATGATGAAGACGAAGATGATGACGATGATGATTATGAAGATTATGAAGAGCTTATGAACAAATTCCGACATTATCAAGAAACTGAGGAAGATGAAGAAGAAACTGCTGATAGTGTTGATTCTCTGGGAGACGATAATTTATATGATGATTTTGAAAAATACAACGATTCCAAAAGAAAACATGATGGGTAAGTAAATAGTGGATAAGAATAACGAGCAGTTTAAAAAATAATTCATTTAATTGCAGTGAAAGAAAAACAAGATCAGTTGTGGCATTAAATAGTAAAAATTTTGAGAGCAACTCCAAGAATAGAGGGTCAACTCATTTAAGGTATTTTGAAGATTTAAAGGTGTTTAAGTAGGTGGAGAGTTTTAAGAACAAAATTTTTTTATTAAGGAGGTTTAAGGGGAGCCATTCAAAATCCATAGTGTCTACTAAAAACTTCGAAAGACGTCGCAGTCCTTTAAGAATGCACCTTTCCCGCAGACGCAAGTTTCCAGTAGTTAAGAGTGGTAAGTACAAACATATTTGTTGCGCCCTTTCACACATGTGGTAAGCTGATCTCTTGCAAGTCAAAATAAACATTTTATAAATTTCCAGGCCATTCTTTACTTTCAGCCAAAAGCGTTGTTGCTCCCGTATCTTCAAGTCTAATTGAAGTTAAGCCGGCAGCACACTTTCATATAAGCCACACCATTCCCTACCACAAACACAGACTTCAAATAAGCAGTGAGTTACTTACTGCATAATTGATTTGATAAATTGATATTTTCTATATTAATTTTTAAACGATTTCTCCTCCATGGCTCAGATCACAATGGCGATGTTTATATTGGAAAGCCCAGTCTGTCCAACGAATTGGAAGTCGACAATTATTTTCATGTTGAACATGGTGTGATTACAATACGGGAGACCGGCCTTTACTATGTCTATGCTCAAATTTGTTACAACAACAATTTTCCGAAAAACGGTTTCACTATATTTCATGGCGAAAGAGAATTTTTGCAGTGTTTACACAACAGCCACTCCAGCAATATTCCGCTGATCAATACCTGTCACACGAGCGGTTTGATTTATCTGCAGCATAACGAACACATACATATTCGAGACTTCCACTCTAATCGCATGACATTTTTGAGCGACCAAAGTGACCGAAGTTATTTCGGTTTAATAAAAATTTAATAAATTCTATATGTATCTATGAATGTATGTATGTACTATATATGTAACTAATTAAGAAGAAGATATATTGATATTTTTATATTTATAGTCAATAGAAATCAGTGTATGTCCAATAAATATTATTATTATTATTATTATTTATCTTTGGCATTTTCTGAATATTTAATTTTTATGTTCATGCATACAATGCATTTGTCTTGGATGTGAATATTGGCTAAGGAAGCAGCGTGAGTCACCAGTTATCAAGCATGATAATAAGTAATATTTTCCCCAATTCCACAGCCGTGAGTACATGTGAAACATACGATATAAAAAACTCTACATGAGTAACAGAAAAGTGGGACAATGCGAATAAAAATCAGGTTGGTAAACGAGAGTTGCCGATCATTCCCTACAAAACTGAGCTGGGCTTGGGCCCTATCAAAAGAGCTATGAAAGAGAGCTAGACTATTTTTATTTTTATTCTAAGTTTTAAATGAAAGCGTATGTAATGATTCGAGCTTAGAGGATTAAATATTGAGAATTGGTTGGAATAATAGTCATCAGGGTTGGCGATTTTTGTAGTAACCAGATATGTATGTAAGAACTTCTCATATCCTATTTTCGTTAAAAACATTGATAAATAATTGTTATTCCTAATGGCTGGTACCACCGTGCTAAGATGGTGTAGCGGTCTCTAAATCAGGACTGATTCTAGTATGTATCATGATTAGAATAAATATTCTAAATTTTCCACTCTTAATTAAAAAAATTTAAATTCGCTGTTTTGAGCTTGAGCTTGAATAATAATTCTCATCTTGATAATTTTCAGTTTTTTTATATCGGGCATTTTTTTAGTTGCACTATATCGTTAACTATTGACAGCTGAGAATGTGAAACTGAGTTGACATTTGTTTAAAGCGAGGACTGTAACAATTACGAAATATTTAAAATTAAAATATAGTTTCTATTTTATGGTATTTATTTCTTATTTGCCAGAAATAATTTTTGATAAAAAAACAATTATACAGTAAACGATTTTTATTTTTTTGTCAGCAATATTTTTTGATATTCTAAGATTCTCGTTTAGCAAATTTTTAATTCCTTTAAAAAACAAATGCGAATAGAACGCGGGTCAATGCCTTTTTAAACGATGCCAGCGTGTTAAACCACTAGTAGGGTGCATCACAAAAGCTCCAGCTGAGACTTCGTCTGCAGTTATGTTTCGTTCACGAAACACAGTTTAAAACTTTGATGAAATAAGACCACTAGTAGTGGTTCCAATTTGTTCAAACAAAATATATTTAATTTATGCCAGTTGGCCCTATAAGCGAGGGCTTATACCTTAGTTGAGTAACAACTTTGGCAATCTTTAATTGAACTTTGCGTAACACATGCGCACGCATATCGATTTAGGATAAGAGCCTACGAACATATAATATATACTAGATGCAAAATATAAAAGAATACGTGTAAAAACAAAAACAAAATATACACGGATAAATTCTTTTGTTTCACAAAAGGCAACAGCAAAAAACACACCAACAAAAGGCACAATTCATTCATGCTAAGGAATTTCTACGTATTCACTTGTATGTAGCGGAGAACACGGACATTTGAGCTGTTGCGACAAGAGTCCTTAACTTAAAGTCAATGGATGGTATCTAAAAGTGTTTATAATACGTAAGCACCTCGGTTACTTGAATCATTCGACAATAAGTATCCAAAAGGATAACACACAACACGGAACGAAATAAACGAATTAAAAATTCTAAAGAAAACGGATAGATAGCAACAAACAAAAAAAAAAAAAAGTTTACAAATAAAAAAGAGTGAAATATAATATTTAAAAGATAAAAACATGTAAGTACTTTTGCTATTTAAAGCTTTCAACTTAACTTCTAGTGAGCGTACGTACGGTTACATAAAGGTAATTTATTTAAAGGTTAAATGTCACGGCAGCCAAAGAAAAACTCGCTGTTCTATTTAGGCGTATATACCAGATATGTGTAGATAAAAAGGTGTAAGATGTCTGTCTGATAGTTGGCACTCGCAGATTTTAAAATATAATATTTTAAGTATACGGCGTAGAGCGTATGCTTTTTGCTTATTTTAAGTTGCTTCGAAATGATTTTGATAAAAAAGTACATAAATATTTTATTTATTTATAGTTTACCTGAATTAAGTTGGGACATTTGTATGCCATTTAAGTTGTTGGTGTGTTCTTTTGATTGGCAAGTTGCACCACTCTCTGTCCCGTCCAACTGTAAATGTATAAATAAATTTTTTAAAATGATGAATAGGTACTGGCAAAACATTTTTATAAATTTGAAACCATTAAGCAGATCAAAACATGCACGCATACACATGTACAATCGTATTTAAAACTAATTATACTTAGTCGTATTTGTTCTTTTACAGATTCAATAGTTCCGCTTACGAAAATTTTAATCTATTGGGTGGTTTAATATTTTTCTATTTGTGCGTTTGTGTGTGTGCGTGTGTTTTTCGTTTAGTCGATAACCTGTTGATAGATACCTTCTTTTCTTTACACTCACAAAAATTGCCCAAGTAATTTTTCAAGATCTATAATTATCAGATATTTTCACTCAAAAAGAGTCAAGATTATACTTGTATTCTTCGTTTATGTAACTGTCAGACACCTTATCCAACTGTATCATTCTTATTCTAGAAGCATTCTACAAGCTTTTAAGTTGTCATAAGCCACCTACGAGAAGTCACTCACATTTACACTATGACTCTTTCAGTTAAAAATTGTTTTCATAGCTTTTTTTTTCTGCTAGATACGTATGACTAATATAAAAGAATAATATTTATAAGAATGTCGAATCAGCTTATTGCCTTGTTTTGCAAGAGAGCGCCGATATTTAAAAATTCCTTTTTTAGCTTGTATAATTATATACGAAGAGTTAAGTCTTTTTTATATTATGCCATCGATATGCAATTGTTCCTTCAAAGTTGGGTCTACTGAAATTTATGCAAAATAGCGAATGACTTTCCATTATTCATTATACAACTTGTTCGATTTTTATCGGTCAATAAAAATATCGTTTATATAGATTTTGCTGTTTCTTTTGAAGCGCTTTGATGCATTTTTTTCTACATGTATTACAGGAATTTAAAAAAATATTTATATTTTATTTTTTATCTACATAAAAATATCTTTCAGATCATATATGTCTCATCAATTTTGGTGGACGATTAAATACTTAAAAGTGTACCGCAAAAATAGGTGCGGCTTATTCTTATTAAAAGAGAAAAAATAAAAAATTCTTAATTGAAAACTAATCTTTAGGCGTTAAAACTATAATAATTAATATAATGTAAATATATGATTTTTATTTTTATGTGAAACGAAAGGATGCAATATTACACATGCTTGGAGCTCAAGTAGTTCTTTTGCGCGGATATAAATGATTCAAAAATTTAAGTTTGGAAATTCTGAATATCTTTAATTAGGAGTAAATAGGCTGCAGCAATTCAGATTTATAAGAAGAAGGACGTATGCATAAATTACATTATAATTAATTATTTTTTGAGTGTATTTGCTACACTCTGGTACTTACGATATATTGTAAATTATTCAGTCAAATGCGCTAGAAAGTTAAAAAGGAAATGATGAAACATAAACATTTTATGCAAACGTTTTTGTGACTTTTGTGTTTTTTCCAACTGTTGATGGGAGTTGGTAAGCTGTTCTTACACACATACTCAAAACTAAGAAGTAATAGATTTTCTAAATAATATGTGTGTGTGTGTGTGTGCAAACAAATTTATCTAAGTGCTGCAAAAGGAAACCTATTCAATTAATTTAAATAATTGTTTGCGAATTCATTTATCATTTTCCAACTGTTCAAGAGTTCTTTTCTATTCGAATAACTTTATAAAGCACATAAAAAATCAGACGACTTAAAATCCACGGTCACACTCATAGTAAAAATGAGTATGCTAAACTCCCATATTCATAAAACTTGAAACGAATTTCAAAAGTATATTATTCATAATTTTGTATACGATATTTTTTCTAAAGATTTCAAATACATTCTGTTTTTTATGAATGTGGGGTTTTTAGAGTCCTAAAGTGTAGGCCATCTTAAACTTAACAAATATAGTTCAGAGCTTTTAGAGAAAAAGAGTATCATGGAACTATGAACATTTTCAAAAAACTATTCGCTAAGAGATTTACGTACAGAGTTATGAAAATACACAATCTATTATCATCTACAAGTTTGAGATATTTATTTATGATATGATACAAGATGGTTATTAATGATCTCGATCTTGTGATTGAGATCACTTACAATTTTAAAATACTACATATTATAATGAAATTATTAACATATTATAATTAATTATTATCCACGGTACACATGTGACATGTAATACAGTCATAACTCCAATATAGTGAGTTAATGATGCAAAATTGTTCTGAATATCATTCTTATCATTGTGTAAACATTTCATTTAAATATTATATAAAAAAATAATAGTTTTCAGATTTTCATTAAGTTGTTAATAAAATGAGAATTTTAAAGGCATTTTCTGCAAAACCAGTTTTTTTTGGAGTTGTGACACTATTGAAGTGGGTGGGCGATATGTATGCAATATGATGTAGTCAATCGTAAACACTTTTTTATAGAAAAATTACCTAAAGCTTTAATCTTTTAATAAAAGAAGCTTAAGTCCTAAAATATTAAATAAAGAACCGAGATTTCTTTATTGAAGAATAAGATGTTATTTATGATGATGGAATAGAAATACATACGGACATATACACACATGACGTAAACGAAAAACATCTAATGTTTGTCACAAAGATATTGTGTTATATTCCAAGGAAGATGAACTTTTTTATAATTCATTATATTTTTGAATACATCGTGAGTGGAGCTATTGTTTAGTAGAATCGACAAAATCGAACTGCTTGGCTTTAAGATACAAACTTAACTGTTTGGTGACGTCATGCGAAAAAAAAACTTCGACGTATATGCGGAAATACCCATACACAAACTTACGAGTACATTTTTCTAGCAATTATTTTCTGAAGACTCATCCACACACATGCATTAATAGGTGTTCATATTATTTATAGTAGGAGTGTATTATATATCCTTTTAAACTAAAGCATCATTATTAAGTAGACTGAGAGAGAGAGAGAGATATATTAAAATTCCAAACACTCAATATAATCGTATTTATGGCACGTGACGGAATGAATGCCGAAAGGAATTTATCACAATATAAAAGAACTAAATTATCTTTGGTAATATCTTGGTTTTATAAAAAAAATAGCCGAAATAAGAGATGGAATTTAAAAATATGCAACCGCAAACTGTACTGCTATTAAAAGAATGTGGTGGTCTGAAATGAAAAGAGGTGTCAGGCACACTATGACAACAAGAACAACATTAAACTTATTAACTCGTTGCTCGTTTTTTTTATTCCACCTTCATTAAGCATAGAAATTGTTTTTATTATGCAAATAAGCAGACCTCTTGTTTTTGATTTAACTTCTATAGCAGTCCTGAATATTAGATTAGTTTTGTCTTTTGTTTTCTTTTTATTCTTCCTTGTAGTACAATAACTATTCATTCCATTTCACGACACTTTAACTTTTGCTTTAGTGCTGGCTGCCTGTTGAACGATGGGATTAAAACTGAAGGATAAAAGCCGCATGATGATATTTTTACATTTACTGATGATGTTTGCCAACACATGTTTGGGTCAACGTTCACCGTTTTCTTTACAAGCCGCCGTTGATGAACTACATCGTCAAGAATATCCCTTGAATGCCCCACCTGTTCAGCAACCCTATTTTATGGCCGGTGCACTTGGCAGTTCTCTCGAACCAGAAGACTATTTGGAAGAAGGTAAAATGTTGCTCGCTTTCCTTTACATAAAATACATATATCTACATGCATACACACACATATACATTTTATTTGCTATTTATGACAGCTTGGTTAGGGTCCTCATTTCTTTTAAGAAACTTGCAGTTCTTTGACTTTTGCTTTTCACTGCCGCACAAGCATTTGCCACACCCCACCCCTTTGATTTATTTTGATATCTTTTAAAATGCATGAACCATCGAAGCAAAAGCAACTCACGAAGAGCCCCAAATCGTTTAATGAAATATATATGACCACAAACATCAGAACCAGCAAAACATCCTATTTTTTTGTTCTTCTCCCACCTTTCCCCTTACAGACGCGGCATACACTTACAACTCGAAAAAACCAAGAACTCGTTTAAATAAACAACTCGCCAAATATTTGGAACGTGAGAATTATATTGCGGACCATGGCGGTTTGACACTAGGACCGTTTGGTGGCTATGAATTCGATGAGGATAGTAATAAACTCATCATTCCAAAGTATCAGGATGATCGTAAGCGTTCCTCGGTATTTAGAGAACGTAGTAGTTTGTACGGTAAGTTATTTAATAAAGGAAATTTTGTATGAAAGGACAATTGCCAGTTGGATATTTCGACTCTCCTTTTCACAAACAGAAAACACTGACCTCTGGAGGAAAAATATTTTTGAAAACTTCTTTATAAGTTAATTGCACATATTTTTGTCTGTTTAAATTTCAGACGATGTTCCTGCCTCTTTGTTCCGCGAACGTGAATTACAAGACACTCCAGATCATTCCGAATTAACTGATCAGTTTTTGCATGAAATTGAAAAGGCGCAAGAGCACGAACGCCAGGATCGTTACAAGGAGGCTCTACGTAATCTCTGGGAAAAATACCAGCAACAGGAAAATCGAATCGAAGGTGACATCTATGAGGAACAGAAGAAACGCATGCGCATGCCTCCCTACTATATGCTAATGCAAAGAAAACGATCATATCCCGTTCTGCCATGGTTGCCTTATAATGCAGACCGTAAGAAGCGTTTTCCCGTCTCCAAACGTTCATTAATGCACATGGCAAACGACAGTCCCGCCTTAGCCAACTTAGAAAAAACTGATGAAAATGTAGAAAAGGAGTTGAGTGAATTATTTGGCAGCGGTACAGATGAAAAGAAGAAGCGATCCATTAGCAATAGTCATTCAAAAGCCTCCACCACACACGCACCTGAGTCGGATGCTGCAACAACGACACACAAGCATTTAGAAATGGAAAATCGAAACAAAAATAACACAACAGAAGAAATTGCAAAACGATCGGATGTAACTGTTCAGCATGAACAAGATCACCACCAACACGCTGGTCATGGCTTGAATGAACACAAGCACGGCAAGCGAAGCAACCACGAAAGTCACGAAGATGGAGCCGAAGATGAAGAAGAAGAGGAGGAGGATTCGGATGAAGAGCATGGGAGCGAAGAGGATGAAGAGCAGCATGAACACAACCACGAGCACGACCATAGCCACGATGAGCACGAAAGTGATCAGGAGGAGGCAAAACAGAAAAGGAAGCGCAAGGCTGCTGCTGCAAAGAAAAAACGTAACGTAGAAACAATAAGACACACCATTGACGATTATAATATTATGCGAAGTAAGAAATCGATTGATTGGTCAAAATATTTCGGACTTGATCGCAAAAAGAAAGCCATGGCCGTTTCAAACGAAAACAAAGAGTAAGTAAATGATCTGCGTTTAAGCTCGATAAACAAGTAACATGACTAATATTTCAAAAATGAAATACAACTTTCAGCGATGATATGAAGAAAAGCAACACCAATGACGAGACTTCTGCAGAGGAAAGCAGCAAAAAGAAAAAACGTAAATTGGATCCTGCGAAATTGGAAAACATGAACAAGAAATTGCAGGCGATCGAAGATTTTATTATCAACGAGACCATCAAATACACAGGAGCTCATGAAGGTAATGAGACTTGGGGAATTGTAGATACAAAACCAAGTAGAACAACAAGAATAGTCTATTTTCAATGATCAGGGTAGTAAAGACGGTAATATTTTTATAGGTTGGAATTTTAAATGGAACCGTGGCGAAATAAGAAATTGATGCTAATTTTAACCTCAAATGAGTGAAAAATGTAACACATTATCGATTCACTCCCACACTAATCTCAGTTTTTCAATCCATAAAAAATCTTAAAGAAAAAAGTATAAAAAATTTTGAATTATCAATGTTTTCAGCTGAAAATGTATAACTTTAAATACGGGATCAGTATTTTTGCGAAAATAAATTTTAATTAAGGATTAATTAAAATTTTAATTAGGGAATAATTAAACTAAAATTTTCTTATTTAACAAAATCTGTTCATAACTTTTCGCTAATCGGATAAGATTTAATTTTCTCACTGGCAGAACATTTTTCTGCAAAAATATTTTTTTTTAATAATTTGGAACCCACTTTAGCACGCCGTGGTTCCATAAAATTTAGATATACTATAAAATCTGAGCAAACAAATGTCTCGGCGAATTGTGTTTGAAATATTCAGCCTGATTACGGTTGGCGTGTTTCGTCTTCAAATTCGACAATTTGAACAGATTAAAGAAAAGTTCTAGTTTTTGTCTTTAATATATTGCAAACTCAATTTGTAAGCTGATTATTACAATCGAATTACCCGTTTAAAAAGTTCAAAATTACTTAGGCTATTTTTCCTCTACAGCGCATCGTTCATGATATTTTCAGAATATCACAAATTCGTTTCGAAATTTCAAACAAAGCAATATAAGTAATTAGTCCAATATATTTCCTGGTGCCTTTTGCGAAGATTTATGCGTTCGCACGTTCACGTAAATTAGAATTGTAACATTGAAAATGAATTTGATTTGATTAGTAGGTTGCAGAGCAAGTTACGAGGCTTCATATCATATCGTATTCATATAGCAGTTTGATTATAAAAGCAGTACAAATAAATCTTGGTTTTTCTGAAACAGTTAGCAAATGAAATTTTTATTTTAATTCGCTTATCGTGCACCAATATTGATGAAACAAATATGATTTAATAAGTATTTTTACATAGATATGAACACTACATAAATTTCTCAACTTCTTCAAAGCAACAACAAACATTCAAAAGTTGCTGCGCAACGAACAAAAGGTTGTATGAAAAAAACACATTTTTCATATTTCGAGATGGGAAAAGTGCATATACTAAAGCAGTAGTGATTTATTTTAATTGAATTCATACCGCCGGGCGATTATATTTTTTTGCTTAAAATTTTAAGCATACTTTTGAATTTCAGTTATAAAAAGTCCGTTTGTGATACTTTTAGGCATCAATAATCCAGAGGAAATTCAACGTCTTAAAGACCGTGTATTATCACGATTAGCAACAGCATATAGTTTAGAGAAAATGCGTCGGGCTTTGGAAAAGCTACGGCAATCGGTTGACAACGAAAATCATTTAATGCGGAATATCATTGACACTGAAGCGGACAACTCGCCAGATAATTCCTTAGAAGCAGTAAAGAAAGATAAAACCTCGTCTAAATCCCAAAAGTTAAATAGTGCAGATAAAGATGAGGACGCATTAACGAAGAAAATGAAAAAAAGTAACGGTTTTGTACGTTATCCTGATGTAGCGAATGAGTTTGTCGAATTCGAAGACAATATTCGGAATCCAAATCGCTACGAAACTTTAAATGATGCTTACTTAGGTAACAAAAATTATATTTTGGGTACAAATCAGTGCCCCATTATTGAGGTAAGTTAAAGCAGCAAAAGTATAAGGGAAATACCATAAAAATTTTTACTTTTTAGTCTATGGCTGAACGTTGTCGCGGTGTAGATCTCCTGAGCGGTGATGTCAATCAAGAACTTTTGCCTTTGTGTGGTGTTCATCAGCTTTGTTATTTATGCGTAAGTTATGAGAAATAATAAAACACATGATAAACTCTTATATAAAAATAATGTTTTTCTAGGGTACTTCTCAAATTGCTTGTGATTATCAGTATCTGTCGGAAGCTGATGCTGTTTGCGGTAACAATAACAACGAATGCCAGGCGGCTGCTAGGTCTGTCTTAATGATACTACGCGGCACTCCTGGTCCACAACTGGGACCTCGAGAATGCACTAAAAACTCATGTTTATATAGTGCAATGCGTGAAATAGGTCTTTAAACTTTCAAATGAAGTCTACCGAAGCAGGTTGCTACTTACATATATTTATAACTATTGAGCAACGTAATTTTCATAAAATCTCAGTGTATCTTTTAGATTTAAATGCAACAGGCGAGGCTGGAATAAACCATGGAGATCAACTTTAGTTAATAAAAAATAGAATCTATATAACAATAAATAAATATACATATATGTATAAAAAATTATATTATATTTCAAATGTATTTATTGTATTGTATGTAATTTATAAAAGTTTAATAACATCCCCTCTACATCGGCATGTCATTTATTGGCTGCCCCTTTCCACAAGAATCAAATTACAAAACATAAGTATGTATGTATATATGTATATATATACACATACATAATACGGGAGGGAGAATATATAGAAAATTCTTCAATATATTGATGTAACAATATGTAACTTTATATTAAAATTAGTAACAGATTCAGATTAATTTTTCAAATATATCAAAAGTATGGATATGCGAAAACATGAAAATTAAAACCACAAATCGTTATATGTTTCAAACATACAATTTATGTATAAAAATAAATATCTTTGTAATGTTTTTAAAACCAAAAATCAAAATCAATATTTAAATGTATTTATTAATTACTTGTGAGTATTATATACAATAAAAATAAATAAATATTTAACATATAATGTTGTACCGATTTCAATATGTATATAATAAAAGAGGCAGCTAACTAAAGAAAAAAAATCATTTTAAAGGTTTAATTATTTTTGATTTCAAGATAAATAGCATAAATATATTATATGATTTTCTAAAATCTCTTTTTGTTGATGTGGTATTCTGTACCAACAGATTTTGTATGCTTCGATATTAATTTCTTATCAGTTATCCAAAGTTTTAATGTAAATTAAATCAAATAATATGTTATATATTTTGTAAAATTTTTGCAAAAAAAAATACATATACAAATTTGAAGACTATACGAACAAGATGAAATCATAAAAGGGAAAGGCAATATTTTGAGAATTTGAAGGAGTTTTCAAACCTACCGAATATGCTGTAGAAAGTTTATTCTGGTTCCCACCAATCAAGCTTAGCCCATTACTCTATGTTAATTTTTCCTTTTAGTAGGCGCTTGTTTTGATTTTCCTTGCATCCTTGAGCATGCATTTACAATAAAAACAATAAAAAGAGGATATATAAAACCGACTAATTCTTATCTTGTTTCCCCTCTTTGTTGAAAAAAATCAAAAATTGTTTGTCAAACGTGACAAACATACAGACAGCTCTTGTTGGAACGATTGACTTAAAAAGCATGTTTGAACAAACTATGCTCAAGGATGCATGTATATGGTTCTACATAATGGAATTATGTACAAGTAATTGAATTGGACCAGTAATTTTATATATATGTATATACTCTAAAACAATTAAAACTTTCTTTATTGAGGTTGCTAAATATGAAATTTTATGGAATGTTTCATCGAAGCAGCTTCAAAGCATCTTTCATATACTATGTAAGAAGCAATATGCCTGAAATTTTACGTGTTGCAACTTTTGAAAAATTTCATAAGAATAATTTTACGAGTTAATTTTGCTAAAATGTTGTTTATAATATTTACCTAAATTACGAACTTATATATTATTAGACAAACGTGAAAAGAACCGCGTTTATGAGCGGGCCAAGTATTGCAAATACTTAAGGACGTACGGCTAATAAAAAGCTATTTGTTGCAGAATATGTATATGTTGGTATGTTTGTGTTTCGTGTTATGTTCAAGGATTGCTATTCGGAATCTATGGAATACAATATGTAGTTGATATTTATCTACTTACTTATCTATGGACGCATGGCCGACAATTTTATTATAAAAATACAAATGAGGAACTAAAAACTACTTTATTTTTGCATATTAATTTTATTATCACTTAAAACACATTAACCACTGAATAATATTGAAAGAAGTTCGCGAAAAACTGTTTAATGATCTGTTTAGTGAACACAATTAGAGCTTCTGCCAAACTACCATATAAAAAATATCAAGAGAAACATCGAATCGCAATTGTGACATAAATTTATCGATAACAGCTTACAAAAAGTTTGCCATCTGTTGACATTCCTAATTTAAGTAATTTTTGCGTATTATTTTGTTTTTACGTTTACGTGACTAATAAAGAAAAGTTTATTGTAATATATATTTCGTATAAATCAAAAGTAACAACTCTTCATTTAGTGGGTTTACTCTAAGATTAACGCCACCACGAACAGATCTCACCGATTAGTTAGCAAGTTATGGATGGAGTTAAAGTAGACGTTTCTGGGGACATGAATGTGCCCACTAATGAAGCAATGGGACAAAATGATTTCATATCCTTTGCAAAGTTCCAAAAGATTCCAACGCCTATGGAATTGATACAAATGATACGTCAGTGCATGCGTCCTTGGTCAGAATTTTTGAACACAAACAATTTTAAGACAGCAGCTAGTATGCCACGTCTCTCTGCCCGCTTTGTTAGAAATTTGGACTACTTTAAGAGTAATTACATTTTTGTGTTTATTATCTTGATGATTTACTGTCTGTAAGTGAATTTATTTAAAATTTGTGTTTAACATTCCTGAAAACTATTTGTATTCCTTGTCAGCATCACTTCTCCATTAATTTTGTTTGTTTTGGCCGGAGTTGCTTTTGCCAGTCACAAAGTTAGAAAGGCTGAAACGCCAGTTAGTGTGTTTGGTCATCAATTGTCAACCGCCCATCAAATAATGGCTCTTAACATTGCTTCCGTTCCTATACTTTTCTTAATTGGCGCCGGATCTGTCTTATTTTGGACCTTGGGTAAACATTTTTACATCTTATGCTGCATACAATGATATTTTATTCTAATTCTTTGTCTCACACAGGGGCATCATGTTTCGTTGTATCATTGCATGCCTTTTTTTATAATATAGATGCAATTGTAACAGAAGAATCTGAGGGATTTTTATCAGAAATTGTCTAAACACGATTCATCAACTATGTATTATATAAAAATGAGGCCTTATTTATAGTTATAGTAATCTTTAATTATATGCAATTATTAATTTGTTTACTAGTATACATACTATACTAAAATTTTTATTATAGATTTCAGTTGTAAGAATGTCTTGTCCACTTTTAAAATAAAAAAACACGATAATAACTTCTTTTCCTTCCCAGAGAACATGTGGTGTATTTTTTAAAAATCCTTAATAATAAGTTTAGGCTTCAGCGGTTAATATATTTTCCAAGTAGTTTGTCTTATTAAGTAAACATTTGATTTTTTGTGTGTAAATTAAATTTTATTTATTTATTTATTTTTGATGTGAAACAACCTCGTTGTTTTTTTTGTATTACAAAGTATTAGAATGCAAACAGCACGATAAAGCAAAAAGAATTTATGCAATTTCGGGATCGTTCATATATTGAAAAATTACTTTAATTTTTATATATCTCGTGCTTTTTATTTTAACTTAAAATTAAACACATTACGAAAAATAAATGCATAAATTTATGAAGATGATGCTGCGCCAGATGCTGATGTATTTTTTGCAACACGTTGAGCGTAGAGACGTCTTAATAAGCGGTTGCCGCAAAGGAATGTAAATATAGCAATTGGTATTAATAACCGCAATGTTTGGAACATGTTAAGTTTCAACCAAAACACGGTATACAAAACCAAAATACCACCAAAGCCAAGATGGAATCCAATTGTACTCGGATGGAAAGTGAAGTTGCTGATATTGATACCCAACTTTGACCAGAACACGAACAGTAAAACCAAAGGCGTCAAACACAGACCGGTGAAAATGTCCGAAACAATGCGAGGAGGGCGCTTATCAGGCACGCGGAACTGATGTTCAATTTCAGGTAAGAGAGAACGTATTGGTTGCTGTTTGGCAGCTGCAATGATGGAAAAAACGTTTTTCTATATTCAATATTTACAAAATTAATTTCTTGGTTCTGTTACCTCCTGCTTGAACACTTGAGGGAAATTTGAGTTCGATGTTGGCTACAAGCCATTCAAACGAATTTGAAATAGAAGAATCTCCAACAATCAAAAAGATTTCGTACACACCACTCTTGTGTTTGAAATCTCCTGCACGTGCGCCTACATCCATGTCAAATTTGTAGGCTTTGCTACTATCTTGTTCGGCAATATAAATTATTTCTTCTCCAGTTTGTTTATTGTGGAATCGTATAAAACACTGGTGAACGGAAATAGGCTACAAGGAAAAATATATAAACAGGCAATTCTAGTTATCACATATGTTGAACATAACTTTCTTACCTTGTTAACTTGATTTTCTTCCACCAAAACCGTTTTCAGAATGATTTTTTGCGTATTATCTGCGGAAAGATTCTCTTGAAGTTTATTAGGATGAACAACATTTTGTTTCTTCACACTTGAACTAGCATCCAAATCTCCAACACCAATTTCTAACTGTTGTACCTTCACTTTGCCCAAAACTTTAAAGTTTAATTTTTGTGTATAAGAAGTATCGACTGAAATGTCTGCTACATAGAGAGCACGGGATGGTTTATGTGAAGAGAGATCTGCCTCATAAGTTGTTTTGTCAGAGGATTTAGAGGTAAATGAGATTTTTTCAGCCAAAACAGAATTATCTCGTTTCAAAGAGATTTTGCAAAATACATTTTGTGGGACGGGGGAAAGAGGTTTACCAAGAAGATCTACAACTGCAATCATTAATCGCGGTGATTCAGATTTCAACTGGCCATTACCAATTAATTGCACACAAATGGGCGCAATCTTAGGAGACGATGAAATAGTTTTTAGGGCTTCAATTAGCACATGTGCCCCCTTGGCAGTTTGCACAGAGCGTCTAGATAAGAAATAGCTTGCCAACTTCACGGATTGTTCAGCAGTTACAGGTGAAGGCTTGCCAAACGATTTGGCCGTTTTAAAGGCACCGTTTATTATTAACGCTGTGATACTTAAACCACCCTCAAACTGCAAGAGTTTACCGTCAACTTCATCTGCTTGTACAATGGCATCTTCAATACGATCTGCGATAAAGGAAGCGGATGGGCCCAACTCAGAAGCTACATTAAAAGCATAGCCTAAATTAGGTAGAGTATCATCCTTTTTCAAGAGCTCTTGCAAGTTTTTGACAATCCTGGCAACAGCAGCTTCATCTATCTGTACACCTAAATATTTGTGTGCAGCAACTCTGTAAAAAATTTCATGCGAAGATGTCGCTGGCGATTTAAAAGCGGCATATATACTAGACAGAACGTTTCCAGGTATTTTTTCATTGCATTTCAAGTTTTTGATTGACCCCACTAAGTAAAAGTCTTTTTCGAATTGCTAAATAGTAGTAGCAGGAAATGTTATATCTATCTTTACACAGTAAATGAATTACTTACATTCAATTTGGATTCCTCGTGCAGTTTATTGAGCTTTTGACACAACTGGGTTTTCTCCTTTGCACTAGTGGGCTCTATATTTAAGCTGGCGTAGTAAATAGATTGTAAATCATTGGATGATAAAGCTGCGGCAAAAACTGACTGGAAACGTTGCAAATCTTGAGAATTCAAATGGGTATCTACTGCTCGAGTCGCCTGGCTTATGACTAAACATGACGCTAAGGTCACTAAAAGTGACAAAACTATAAGTAATGAAAATAGTAATTAATATTATGGAGGTATCTAGAGCACCTATATTTTTATCAGAGTTTGTAGCCTATGAAACACATTTTTATAGGTTAGAGAACTTCATTCGTTTTTCTATGTATATTGCGATGTTATTGGTAGATTTTTATTTGCTATACTTCAGATATTAAAAAAGAAGCGTTATATTGCATTCGTAGCAGGAAGGCGCATTGGTCCGAATCTAAGTATAGATGTACCTATTCCTTCAATTAAACAATTTCCAAGTTCTGGTAAACGAAAATTGTTAGCCCCTAACAAGTTATACATATATTCAAGGTACAACTATAGATATTACTTTCCTTGGACTGCGGCAGAAGTATTTTTTGGTTCTCATGATTGACGCCTCTTTTAAGACTCAATCACCGGCATTTACTTGTATTATGCACATGAGGCGGATTTTGCTTATCAAACAGTTAGCGATCACTTACCAAATTTGTTCATTGTAATTTAATATTCCTATTTTCTCTTGAGATTTTACTTTTAATAAAATAGTTTTGTAATAATCAGAAACTTTTTTCTGTTTTTCTACTTTTTCACCACAAAAATGTTCTTCGACGGCGGTTGCTGTTGTGTGACAGACACGTCAGCGGCTGTTAGTATTACCGGACCAGAAAAACAATTGTCTTAGCCACATGTTCATAATAACTATTGATAACATTGATATTGTTGATGTGGCTATATTTGTATATAATATTGTAGTAGACGACTTTAAATCAGATTTAATGGGTATCAAAGTAACAGAAAGAAGTTCAAAGAGTAAAAAATGTATTTAAGGGACACAACAATTGTCAAAATATATAGTATGATGTATCAAGAGCATATGAACTACTTGTTGTAACGGTAAATTGTGGTGCTCGGAATGTGCTGCCATATTTCCATTACTCTGCTGAGAAGCGAGTATTGCCAGGCATAAGTTCTTTAGCCCTTACTAGGCGGCAATAAATTTAAAAGTTATGGCAGTTCTATCGTACAACGCGATTGTTGAGTAGGGCACTTTTTAATATATTTTCTGTACATGGTATTATAAAAGTGAATTAATGTTTAATATTTGTGAGTAAACAATAACGTAATCTAATATATGATTATTTAGTAAAGTGCTTAATTGTATAAATTAAAGTATATGTGTTGTCTCATGTAAAGATCGGATAACTTCCAAAAGTTTGCAAAAGTTCGTGTGTGTGTATGTAGCCGTGAGTGTTGGAAATTAATAAAAGAAAATAGTAAAATGTGTTCTCTTTACGTAAAAAGAATATCAAATGCTGCAGCTGTTGGAGGCTATGAAGTTACATTTAGGTAAAGTACATATTTATAAGCCACAGAAGTACATAAGATAATTAACTCATGAATGCTATGTGTCGATTTCTTATAAATAGGTATTTGTAGGTTATGTGTATTTTCCATCATATATTCCTGACATGCATATATTAATGGGCTCTTCCTTGTAATCGGTAGTAGTAAATTCTAATAAGGATAATCGGCTTGTCCGGTTCCAGCGGCGAGTTGAAATAATGGCTCTGAATGGCGATACGAACCATACTAGTTTGCTTGATGATTAATTTGTACAACAATGGATTTATTGTGCAACAAAGTTATGAGTATATAGACAAATTTAAAACAGAATTATTGAAAAGAAGATTTGTACATTGATGTGCAAGTAGTGGTCTCATGTGGAAGGATAATTTTGTAGTGATTTCGAAGTTGTGTTGTTGGTGATTTCAGTGTAATTATCGCAATCAATTGAATAACTTCAGTTCCTATACAATAATTCAAGTTTCCGTTTAGTTTTATGTTGTCCGATGTGGTAATAGTTATGTAATTTAAGGAGTTTCTACGTAAGGTTAGCGATATACACCTTGTACACCATAGTAGAACAAAATTCTAATCAACCGAACTGTTCGCTTTGCTCATGAACTGGACGTGTTATGGAATAACGTTTTTTGAAATCATTCGTTACATCACCAGTATGATTCCATAGCGTTATAGCTGCTGTAGAGTACAACGGATATCGATTAATTATAGCTTCTTTGGCTGCCTCATCCTCAGCTATCATGTCCTTGCAAAACTCATCATAATACTCGCTATTCGACCTTTCGATTTTTGGATTCATTAAACGTTCATTGTGGCGTATGTATTCCTCGTACAGTTCTTGCCAAAGGAATTGTTTAAATCTACAGGCTCGTGTAGCTAATTAAGGGATAAGTGAATATAATGATAGAAAAAACGTTCAATATTATTTTGCATATGTACATATATATATATATATATATATATATATATATATATATATATATATCTATATATATATATATATATATATATATATATATATATATATATATATGTCTATATATATGTATATGTATGTATACATATGTGCATATATATGTATATATTTTTACCTGTGGGCCTTTTCAATTTAGGACTTTTGAAATTGTCCTTCATTTCGCTAAAGAAACCGGGATTGCTCATTGTATTTTACAATAAAAACCAAATTTATTTTTCTATAAATTTTCTGAATCAATTAAAAATTGTTGTCATATAAAAGTTTATTTATGATATGGTAATAACTTAGTTTTTTATTTACATACATACATACATAGAGATAATAGTATCGTAATGCTGCAGTAGTGTCCTGATTTTGAAAACACACTTTTGGAATTAGTGATTAAGATTTTCGATGCATATTGTTCTTTTCATAATTCCAAAATTTAATTTAAATATGAATTTTAATGAGAAGAAAATTAAATTTAATCTATCTGTTAAATTGTTAGTAAGCTTAAAACATTTTGAAAGTGTTTTCAGCGAAAGTATGTCTTTTGGGGTATGGCTCTATTGAGGAAAATGTGCGATGCGTATATATGTAGAATTCATATCCTGCACCTGCTGTTCCATTTAGTTCATTTTATTCAAAGTTATCGTCGACCAAAAACACAACATCCTTAGGCTTTAATATTAAATAGTAAACAATTATTGTAGCAACAAATAATATGCCACTGTATATGATGCCTTCGAATATGAAACCGAACCACCAAGATTCGAATTCTTCACGTGCATACCATATCATAGTCATGGTTAAGTTTTCGGTCATCGAAAGTAAAAAGTAGCCAACAAACCAGATACGTACGTGTTTGAACTTTATACGAAATTCAAGCAAAACATATATGTAAACGTATGCCAGTAACAGGTAAAAAATGATTCTGTTGAATTTTCCTTTAAGGGTTGATTCCAAGTAGAGCGCAACAAGCATTAGTAAATAATGCACACCCATTGTAATGAGAAACGCTTTCGGATAAAAGACACAAAATGCTGATAAAGAAAGCATACGCATAGTGACAAATGCTATCCAACCGAAAAATGCAATAGTTTTGCCAGCAAAATCGTCTTGTTGTATGCCCTTGACAACTTTGGTGGGACCCGGCAGGAAGAAATCAACCACATCTTTAGGTGATTGAGTGGATGTTTTGCTGCCATTGTCATTGTTGTTATCTTCTAAACTTTTGATGAGTATTTTGGGAGGCCTTGGAACATTTTCTTTAATGTATAGCTGGGCATTCATGAGCAACATGTCTTTGAAAGTTTCCAATTGAG
Source organism: Linnaemya vulpina (assembly GCA_963675445.1). Taxonomy (NCBI): domain Eukaryota; kingdom Metazoa; phylum Arthropoda; class Insecta; order Diptera; family Tachinidae; genus Linnaemya; species Linnaemya vulpina. The sequence goes on along the minus strand of OY776279.1, from coordinate 2,257,295 downwards.
AAAAGGCTTTGGAACGTCTTTTGTTAGACTCTATGTTGATCGAGGTTGATGTCTGAGTACGTAATTGTGGATGATCATCATGAAGTATAATTATATTTGGAGGCAATGGAGGTGGTGTATTCGGAACTATATCGAATTCTTCTGCGAGTGGTATTTGTAAATTAGGTTTTGTTTTCATTTTCTCATCATCTGTTAAATGTGTTGCCAGCAATGCAATTTGTTCATCTCCCGCCTCATTGTCTAGCTCATCAAAGCCATGTACTTGCACTGTATGACTTATAGGCTGTGAGAGATCAGCTAGACTTTCCTGACTATCAGCATTCCGGTTATTATTATTTTGATTCCTTGCTGTAAAGTTTTCCATTATTTTATCCGACTCTGGAAATTTGTTAAGTGTACGTTCAGAATCACGCTTCTTGTTTAAGCATTCCGCTTGATAGCATTCATTTTTTCTAATTTTTAAATTGATCTTTTGTTTTTGTTCCTCGGTAGACCAGGGATATGGTCGTCCTACTTGTTTCTGGCTTTCGAATCGTTGATAAATTGTGGTAATTGACGCCAAATCTATGGCCGAGAACACTAAACTAATTGCCTGAACATTTGCTGTCAAAGGAATTCGCCAGAATTACTCAAAATTTACGAAATTTTCAAACTCCATGTATACATAATTATATACAATCAAGAGATTTATCATGTATACAGTATGAGTTTCAGCTGGACTAGAGCACAGAGCGCAAAAACGATGAAATACTTACTGGTTTGAAAGTTTCGAAATAAATCTTGGGTCAGCATATGAAAAAGTTGGAGTACTATTTGTGGTGCCGATTGTCCATATGCCTGCACTAAACGGTATAGTTCACACGTGGAACACTCTTCTGCCTTTTCCAAGCACGCCATCCGCTCCTTATCATCATCTTCGTGAAAAAGAGCTTCTATAGACCAAAATACAAGCTTCGCTGAGCTGTAAAGAATACGATATTCATATATTCAATAGTTCTGATTGGTGGCATAATTCACAGCTGCAGAGCTTTGATGTTATAAAAGTGGCATACTTTCCTAGACCAATAATTTATCAATGGTTTATAATTGTGTAATAAGTATTATGAATAAGGCAATGAAAGTTATTTTCGAACAAATTAATCCATTTCGTTGGAATTATCCGCTTTCCATGCTGTTTTTGCACTACAGAAGTATTTAGAAACACACAGAAAAGGACGCCAGCGTTATTTTACGAACACGTTGGGCTGGACGGATACTTATGCACAAAAATAGTTAAAATAGCTGATTCAATAAACTTTTTAGTTTTCAGTAAATTTTAGCACATTATTAATCGAGACAATTTAATATTAATTGAACAATTACATTAAATACGTGTTCATAATGAATATAGCTTGGATAATCAACATCTGGCAGTTGAAAAATAACATAAGGCCTGTTCCAGATCTATAACAACTAAAATTAGTTAAAAAGCTTCATCTAAACTCAATTACTGATTCAATTAATTACTAATTTCTTAATTTATTAATGTGGTTCTTGAATAATAATTTGGGGTGAATTATGATCTAAACTGTGTAAATTTCTTCGTTGTACAAATAAAGCCACCCTCGTACGATATTTGTAAACACCAATTTCCATAGTAGAAAAGACATAAATATATTTAGGTAAACGGCATTAAACATCTATAAAACTTACCGATAAATCACAAAGAATGGAAAGAACACCGTTTGCAAAAGCTGCATGCAAACAAATTTCAGCCGTGTTCCATTTTGTGTGGGCTTGATCCATTGATTTTTCGAAGTCAGAACTAAAGCACAGGTTACCACGGCAGGTACAAAAATCAAACTTAAAGTAGCCCAGCCAAAGTCAGGTTGATGTGATTTAAAATGTTGATAACTTACAGCACAATCGGCCACGATTTGTACGATATAGACGAGCAGCTCGAGCACATTTGGAATGACATATGAAACATAAATGCGTGTACGCGATCGTATCGTTAATCCCAGTATATGTTGCGGAGCATTACGGGCATGTTCTGTCTTCATAATTATTCGTAGTTACAATAATTTATCTACTTTTTATTCCCAATTGCCGTCCAAATGCCATGTTATCTTTGCGAAATTTATAAATTAACTAAAAAACTCTTAATATGAATCATTTGTGCGACCTACACCTGAAGAAAATAAATACAGTTTTTTTTGCCTCTTCTCACTGCCGGAACAAAACTGATTAGATAAGAAACGATTAAAAATGAATTGTTTGAAGGCGCTGTTGCGTCTCTTGTTTTCAGTTTTTCTCAACAATACTGTGGCTTATCGCATGATACAAAAATGATATACAAAATAATTAAATGCAATAAATTTACGCATTTATTTTTATACGAAGTTTATCTTATAAAATATTTTTCCATCACACGACTTCCACACCGGATAAATTTAAATCGGCAAATTTTAAATTTGAATCTAAAAATGATTTTATATCGCAACAAGTATATTTTATGTGTCGGCGTTCTGGTATATTCTCAATATAATTACGTGAGTTTTTTCGAATATGGGCCATCCCTACAACTTCCATTTAATTTTAACCGCAAAGTTATCGTAATCTTAAATTTAAAACAAAATTATTTTCATATCCAAATCAACCGATTCCCACGTGATAAGTGGTGTATTTTCCGATTGATATAAAAAAATCGGGAACTCTAACTGATCAGATATGCAATTTCAAAATTTTACCTCTTTGGAATTTCCTCTTCGACGATATCCCACGAACGGATTAACCGATTTTGACCCTGCTTACGGTGATCGAGGTAATTTTGTTTGGGCAATGGACCGGTGAAGCGGTTTAAAAATTATTAAATGCCTTATTTTTCTAAATTTTTTTTGTGATATTTTGAAATCTGTGGAAACACTCTTCAAAACCCTGTCAGTTTCATTCGGCTCAGCTGTTCAAAAGTTAGAAGCAGGTCACTTACTAACATTCATACGGACATAGTGATGGGTTCTCAGAATTAGTCATGCAGCCGTCCTGGGACCCAAAAATGTGGAAATGTTATGAGAACTCGATTGATTTGTCATTGCCCAGCTTTCGCCTAATGCAGATGTCGTTATTTAAAGAAGAAAACTTACCAGACCTTAATCGCCTTGGAAGTAAGAAGTGGACAAAATTGAAGGAGTACGTTAATGATAAGGAGTTCTGTTCTTTTGCTTATGATGGAAATTAATTATACTTTTTCCATGTTTCTTGGAATATTTATAGTCTTTCTGGATATATAATTACGAATCAATGAAACAAAAATTTAGTTCGCCAGCTGCAAATATATACAATAAATAACAAGTTGATGTGGAGCGGTTTTATTTATATTTTTATTTGAATCATTTTCTTTAATACTATTTCATCCAGTGGGAACGATTACGGGGTTTGGATTCCAAAACAACAAACGAATCGTGTATATTTTCGGAATTGTAAGCATCTTTGCGTTGCGTCATGTTGTACTTGGGATTACCCTCAATAATGGAAGTGTTCACACGACAGTTTTCGGCATTTTTTAAAACTGATCCAGCAGCACGTCTGCCAAACTTGGGCGTCTTTTGCTGTTTGTACTGTTGTCCGACATTTTTTAGGACTGGCGAAGAAGATTGTGTTGACTCTAATATCAAAGGACGGCGTTGAGGGTTAAAGGCAGTGGTGGATTTTTGATATTGAGGTGAAATCGATTTGCGGCGAAAAGTCTTTTTGTTGTCTTTATGTGCTGGAGTCGCTTCAGTAACGGCTTTTTGCTGTGGTGATCTCTTTCGTAATTGATAATTATAACAGGCTCTGCGATACTCGGGCGTGGTTGTTATATCCGTCGCTGGTTGTACAATTTCCATTGTTGAGTTTACCTCTTTTTCATGCTTTCCATATGAAATGGAAGATCTATTACGGGAAGAATTTGCTGTCGTGGTGGTGGTATTTGAGGTGGGTAAACGAAAAGTGGACGTCGGCTTTGGTACAATCGGTCTGGAGCGTGGAAAATTCAAATAATTATTTTTGTATTCTGGATTGAAGTCGAGTTTTCCCTTTAAATGCAAACAAGACTCGCGACATTTACCCTTCTCGGGTACTTGCTTGACTTGAGGGTCGCGGAAGCTCTCATAATATTCAGGCACATCTTTGATAAACTCGCCATGTGGTCGCAAATGATCGTCAGTTTTCAAAGGCTTCTCCTTAACCACATTCTTTTGAGGATTGTGGACCTTTTCCCGATACTCGTGTGTAATTGGGGAGTTGGAACTCAAATGAATTTCGGAACCAGACATCAGCAAGTTGTCGCTTTTTATTATGGGCATGGGCTTAGCGTAGTTGGCATACATTTTAAATCTGTCCTGATATTCGGGAATGGTATGAAAATCGCCCTGCATTTTAATGTGGCTCATTTGGGGAATAGAATGAGCCTTCTCGATTAATTGTGGCACAAACTGTCTTTGATATTCAGAGGGCGAAACAACGTACTTGGGCTCATCAGTTATGGCTCTCTTTTGCAAGTGACATTCTTGTTGCAATTCACTGGCCTTGGCAGCTTGTTTTTTATCTTCATTCAATTTCTCAATTATCTCCATCTCAGCTGGAGACTTGGTTGCAGTGTTGTCTATTCTAACTGGTGATTGCAGGCTAAACATTTCTCTGGGCAGAATCTTTGTAGTGCGGTCTACCATGGGATACATGATATAGGAAGATCGGTACTCGGGTTCCATGTCAAAGCCACCAGCTAAACGGAGGCTTTCAGGCTTCTTCATGGGATATGAACGGCAGCTACGATATATTAAGAATATAAAAAAAAATACAACAATTTTTAATACTCCCCCCACCTTCTGCAGTCTTCGGGCGTAAACCACAAATAACGATCCTGATGCTCTGATCTATTGAAAGGCATTAATCCTTCCAAACGCAAGGATGTGGCTCTTCTCAAGGGCAGAATTTTCAGCGGCGGCTGTGACCCAAGATAACTTCTGCTATACTCCGATTGCAAAGGACTAAACGGAAGCGCCAAATCCTTCGTTAGATCGCTCAGGCATATGTTACTCTTTGTTAAGTTTTCCGGTGGTCTTCGTCTTCTGTAAAACTTCAATTCGTCCACGGTTATATACTCGTGCGGGTGCTTAATGGTAAATCGGTCTAAATGCCTTGACGATGTTGGCAAATCTGGCTCGGAGAATGACAAGCGGTCACTGTCAAAGTTCAATCTAAAATAAAACGGAAAAACAAAATAAGATTTTCTTGGACTTTTTCTATCGTTTTTTATTCTCTTGATTTCTCAGACACGTCTAACATTTCCTTAAGTTCAAGAACAACTAAAAACTTATTTATTGCTAAACGTTACTAACGCTTTTTTGTGTATTTCTCCCCAGTTACTGGAAATTCTTCAAAGAAACAAGTAACAAACAAGCTGAGGAATTTTCCTGCTCACATACTCGTGTTTTTTTAGGACGTTGTTAAGGAGCATTGAAAATGTTGAACGTGAAAGACGGCAAACAGACAGCCAGTCAGTCACGTCTATATGTTTGCCTTCATTCATGCATATTGCATGCAGACATACATACACATTTTAACCAGAAATGAGCGCTACTAAAAGGCGTATGTATGCGTGTGTATGTGTAATTGACGGGGAATGAACATGATGGCATATTTGAAAATGGCAAAGCGTTTTGCATTTCAGTCTATCAAAATCTTTGTTTTGTTTGACAGTTATTGTAGCCAAATTATAAGAGGGCTGGAAATTTAATTTTGGATAAAATTTGTAGCCTGTGATCCTCTAAGTTTGGAAGACAAGATGAACAAAGACGTAGTAGTTTCTGTGGGACAAAATTAAATTATTTTGCCAGTCCACAACAAACTACTCTCAACTCTGCCATCATGGAAAATCTGGCGCAGATGTTTTGTGTTTCACTGGGTACCATCACGGTCCATCGATCTACTGGCCATCCCACTAGAGTTATTTTTATTTGGCTCTGCTCTCTTTATCTTCATGTATTCATATAAGTTTTGGTTTAGGTTTTCTAAAGTTTACAAACTTCCTCTCGCATATTCTTACGTGCTCCCTGTTGTTCTATTTAAAGTTTCTCTGCTCCATCCATCAGCAGTGTAAAATGAATTTAAATATTCTTTATCGTTATTACAATTCAATATCACTAATAAATAGTCAGCATGTTGCTTAGCAGTGGCCCGATAAACAACTTGAATTATTTCTGTTACTACAACGAAAATGTTTGAAATTGTTTGCCTTTTAATGGAATGCCAGAACGACGTGTTATGAAATGTAGTTGTTGACTTCCTGGAATTGTTAGCGTACAAAAATTTCATTATCCTTTACATTCTTATTCGAAACAACTTTAATGTATGACTTTAGCAAATATAACGGGATATTTAACATAATTACAGTGTCGTTGCAGGCTACAGTGTCGGTGATCTATAGCAGCAGTGTGAGGGAAATGTTTTGTTTTTAAGAATTTATTTTTTTCTTTAAAGAAAAGTTTCTTCTCAAAAGAGCTCGACATACGCTGTGCATTGCGCCAGAGGTAGAAGGGTAACTGGGTAGGATGGTCTATGAATATTTCATTTCCCAAATTTTAAACGGCGAACTGTAGATTAGGATGAAAAAGAACGTTGGCTTGATCCTGCACTCAGTTGTAAATTTGGCATGGAATTTGTCTGATCTGTATTATTTGTTTGTTCGTAGCTTCGAAGGCCACTGAACAGTACCGACAGCGATTGGTGCATGCATATTTTTTATTTTTACCATTTAGGACCAGCACTCAGGAGAGGACTGCTATTCATGGTATACATTGTGCCGGAATTATTAAGAGAAGGGGATACAGTTTAGAATACAGGTGCAAAAATATGTGGAGAGTCATTTCGGCGGCAAATTTTTTACTACAGTGACGACGAAGGAGAGCCCTATAATGCGTTCCTTAGCACATGAAAGTGTCAATCACCGTCTACGATGTTAAGCGACCAGTGCTAAACCTTCCCGACTCAATACAACCGGCCATTAAAGCAGATCAGAAAAATCTAATTCCATACTCTTGACTGAGTGCAGTATCTTCGGCTTCATAGTCTCGTTACTGATTCTACCCAAAATCCTTTTTAATTATGTACCAAAAAGCGCACGTCAGGGTGCTCCCTCTTCTAATTTAAGCATTTTTGACATTTTGCACTAAAGGAAAAAAGGAGTCCATTTAGATCAGTTTAATAAAGTTTACAAATGGAAAATATGCAACAGCCAATCAAACTGATTTTTATATTTCAATCACTTATGAAAAGAGAAGCGTTAAGAAATCACATGATTTAATTTTATTAGGGCATTTAAATTTTCTTTTTTCTTTCTTTTTGCACAAACTTCAAAAATGGAAATGAGAACGCTTTTCTATTTTTGCAAAACTCGTTGCGTGCAACGCGAATATTTAATCAACGGCATTTGTAAGTTTTTATTTTAATTTGTATTTAAGTACAACAAAAAAATAAAAAAATACGAAAGAAGAAAAAATAAAACTCCTCCTTAAAGTCAGTCGCCGCTGTTTGCTTTTATTTACAGCGAGTTTTTATGTTCCTGTCACTTTTTAGCATAAGCATTTTTAGAATAAATCACACTATAAATGGCAAATTTATTTCTGGCTTAACTCACTGGCTCTGGCGTGCAAATCGTAAAACCAGAAATAATTTACTTATTCTAATCAGCTCAAGGCCAGAGATGGATAAGGACAAAAAGGGGTTATTTAATAGAAACAAAAGCACCGGCGAAAAATAAAAAAACAATCACCAGGAGTATAAAAATTCTAATGAAGATATAAAAGAAAGGCAAATTGCTACAACAGGATATGCGATATAAAATAAATTAAAAGAAAAATGTGGCATTTAAGTTGTTTTAGTACAAAGAAAAGTTGCACAAATGGACGGAAATCACACTTCGAATTTGAAAAAGTACCACGAACATGGACATGTCTGTCATATTGAAATCATTATATTATTTGAGATACCAGAATAGCGTCTACTGGCAAATGAGAAACGCAAGTGTCTACTGGCGGCAGCGCTTGTCATTTTCGATATATCGCAGTGTGGCATGACCTAACGAACGGTAAATTTCTAAATGGCAGAACAAATGCGATGTAGCAAAATCGCATCTCTCTCTCTCTCTCAAATATATAACTAGCGAATATATTCTCTTTCAGATGAAAAAGAAGTTAAAAAAAATATTACAAACACTCTTGAAAAACGAAATCTTTCATTAGAAAAAATTGAGAAATGGAAACTTTAATTTTACCTAAAAAATAAACGGGTCTTTTCGTTTAAGTGCAAACTTTTCTAGAACAGAACACACCAATTGACAGCTTGTTTAGCTCCGACAAGACTACAGCAGCAGAATAAATATTGCAATCGTCAGCTCAAAGTTACCCTGTTAATATAGCAGTTGTTGCACAGTGGGGCCAAATTTGTTTGTTGATATCCTCACAGCTAAAATAGTGGCGGTCACTAAATTTAACATGGGGAACCTCTTAAAACAAACTGCAAACTTCCAACAAAATCGTTCGTCGGTACTTTAGGAAAAATATTAATTAATTTCGGTGGAATTTAAAAAAAATTTTAAACGTTACTTGTGAAGCTAAACATATGTCGTAGGGTATTATTTTTAAGCGCGACTTTCTACACATTTTTTGTTTGTTTTAAGTTGTGACTGTTGAGAATTTATTTTGCGATACATAAAATATATTTTCTCTATCGTAAAAAACTTTTCGAGTCTACAAAAAAACGTAAAAAAACAGATAAATATTCGTATGAGGCAACACTGTTTGTGCAGGACGCACGCTCATCATAATACGTCATTGGCACATCTGTAATAAAATCAGAAAAAAATACAACAGCAGCAGTGGAATATTAGCAAAAGTAGCCATCGAAGTCACACCAACAAGACGAATGTGGTAAACTTTTGCTGTCGTCTTTCCGTAACATCGATGTCGTCTTTCGTAATAGGGGAGTTAGTTCGTGCATGACGAGCGGCAGCGTAATATTCTCTAGAATAACTTTTGAAATAAAATGAAAATCTCTGCTTAATTCAAAACTGACAAAAACCACATCTTGTGCATCTCCAATTTAAGAAGAATTAATTTTAATTTAATTTAATTACCGAAAGTTTCTTGTCGATTTTGCGCCTATTTTTTTAAACGTTTCTCACAATGTTTAACGTGAAGGCATTAATTCAAAAGCACCACCAATTACCACTTTTGGCCCCAGTGTGCAACGGTGAACCTACAAAACTACACGAGTGGAATAGGGGGAAAAAAGGTGTGTGAACGAACTAAAAACTTTTGAAATGTTGTTTCTCTTTTTCTATCGTTTGCTTAGAAAGTTCGCAGGTGGATTGCATGTGTGTATGCATGGCCTTTGGCAATGACATGTAATCCTTTTTTTCCAGTCAATTTCACTTGTTTCCTTTCAGTGTATTTCTAAGAAAATATCAAGGCCAACTGTTACGAACAATAAAAAGAGATTTATTTGACATTGAAAGCATAAATACAATAAATATTTCTGTCGTGCTTTTCTTTTGTATTTATAATTATTTTTAACATCTTGTAAATATTTAATTTAACAACTCGTGACGTTATTCAAATCCAGTTTCAACGGCTTTTTGGGAGCTGAACACATACTGCAACAGACGTGCGTTCTAGTGGGAGAAACTCTCTTAGAAAATATCAGAAAATTTGTGGGATTCCAGTCAAATCCTTTTCCACTTTGACTCGCAAACTTTGCTGAGACTAACTGCTAGAAATTTAATGTTTTACTTCAGAATATGCCCCAAATTAAAAAAAAATATACTCGGGGCTGAGTTTACCAGCTTCATTTCGCAGCAGGTGGGCTGCCTTCTTTTCTTTGAATTTTGCATCAGCAACTTCTGCCCCGATGCGTATGACCAGCGAGTAATTAGTTTCGCAAAAAGCTCTAATTCCTGTCGATAAAATAGATGATCTACAATTCCCCAAAGTATTGGCGCTGATAATTTACGTCTTTAGAACTACAGAAATATTCAACAAAAAATTTTAAAAATATATTTAATCCCAAAATATTTAATTTAAATAAAAAGGAAACATTTTTTGAATCAAAATAACTTAATCGCCATCAAACCCGTATTCAGCCACTTCCGCGTAAGTTTGTATTATCTCCAGCTCAGCCAGCACCGTGTACAAGAAAAACAAAGTGTAAATCGAAACGTTGAAAATCCCCACAGAGCGCCGGGCGTGGAAGTTTGTAGTTGTGGACCACATCAGCGTGCCGAATAGTACTAAAATCATGAATATAAAACAGTTTTCACCCAGTGGGCCGGCGGGCAACTATTTGCAACGAGTGGAAATATTTAAAACATTAAAAAAAGAAAACGAAAATCATACTTTCACATGGCCCGTATCACTTTCAAAACTCTTAATCACCGTAACCAGACCCAGACCCAATAAAGTGTCTGACATAAAAAGTAACATGATTAAATATCTTTTTGCTTGATGCCAACGACTCCATACTCACTGAAAAATGGTCCCCCATAGCAGGCAGCAAAAGCCATTTTCTGATAACCATGAAAAGCTAAAGTTAGATTTGATACCAAGTCGCCAATGCTGTTGCCCCACGCCAATAGAGTGCAGCCCACAAATGAATTACTACAATCCAACAACAAGCCCAAGACATACAAAACTTCAACGATCTCCGAGGCACACGAATAAATTACAAATATTGAACCGTAAGCAGCGAGGAAAGCAAATCCCTGCAAAAAGTGTGAAAAAGAAATTTCACTGGGCTCTTCAGCCCAGTATTATGGCTGTCGTAAAGTCTGGCAACGCTGGCCGTGTGTTCATCGAAGGAATCGTTCAATTTCGACTACCACTACGACAGCCGCAATAAGGAGCTTCAACTCGAATGTATACAGACCACATGGAAATTCGGGGATTGATCGGTGCGTGCAAAAGCAAATGCCAAAATCGCCAGCGGTACGGTAAATATCAGAGTGTGAAAGCAAAAAGGAACTCCCAGCCAGGGATTCACGCCAACTGCACAACAATTAAAAATATTAATAACTCCACTCACGCACACACCCACAATTCTTGGCAACTTACAAATTAATAAGAATGTGGTAAACGGCAAAATGACCACTTGCAAGCAGTTCAGCAATTTGGACCAGCCGTGTCTTTCCGTTTCGTAGCTGACATTTGGAATGAACAGCGTCAGCAAAAACATAATAGGCGCCTTGAGACAAATTGAAATTCTGCCAAGACAACCACTACTCGACCAAACACCTTCGCCAATGGGATTCAGGGAATCCAAAAGTTGTTGCAGCAAATTTGCATTCGGCCCGGCATCGTAACCTAAAAATGATTTGCGTGTAGCCTCTATATTCAGGGTGAGATGGGAAGTCTGGCCCAAAATATCGATGCTGGCTTCATGCCGCAAACTGTTGTAGTTCTTGTACTCATCAACTAACAATGGAAAATATACTTCGATCAATTGAGGATCTGGCACGATCAGTGCTGTTGCATAATTTCTCTTGAATTACCTGACATTCTTCCTCTGGACATTAACTTTTCCATTTCTGTTAAAAGCGGAAATATTGAATTTTACAAAATCAATAAATTGAACGTTTCAGTGCTCATTTCACTTACTACTCACGCTCCTCTTCACCAAATACTGATCAGTTACAATAACGGCCAAATAGATTAAATATATCGATATAATAACTGGAAAAAATCAAAGTGAATTTGAAAGCTGATGGAAAAGAAGTCAGCAGGACCAACAATTTTCATCACGCGTGACAGTTCGGGACAATTCTATTGCACGTGTGGAAAACGTTTCTGAGAATCGGATCTCAGCTAAGAAGCAGTCCCGATGGTTACAGAAACGCGAACCAAAAAGGAATACCCGACAGACCTCATTGAGAAATACTTACAAATTGCTTCCAAACGCGTTACATAACCATCGCTTTTCATGGCGTAGTCAATATAGAGCGTGCCAAATATAAAAAACATCGTGTCACGTAAAATGTTGCTGCCGTGCATATGAAACGGGTGTATGACGCAAATGAGGCCGCCTATAAAGGCTGACACATATATGGCGCCACTGACAAGATTTGAATATAAAACCATCGAGGTGTTGTCCAAACTGGCCAGACTTGTGAAGAGATCCGGAGAACCATTGCCGAAAGCCAACAGGGTGATGCCAGCCAAGTGTTCACTCAAGCCCATGACTTTTGAAAGCATTTCCAAAGAAGGGCAAAAGCTTTAAGCCAGAAGCGCCAATGAATTTAAAAGAAAAACATTAATTTTGAAAGAGAGAGAGAGAGGGAGAGAGGGAGAGGAAATAAGCAGATCACCTACAATTTATCGGCGGTTGTACCCAAAACGACAAACATGAGCATGCACAGACACACAAACAACATCAATGACGCGTACAGCTGGGCATCGGTGCTGGGCTTCAACGAACAATACAAAATCTCAATGTAATTGAAATAGAATTTTCTGTCTTGACACTCTGTCGTGTTTCGCACGTATTCACAGCGATATTCGTATTCAATAGTTTGAACATTCGAGCAGCTTAACTGAAATTGCACAGGAAATCAAAACAAATTGCTGTCATATCCTGCTTACACACACACACACACACAGCATTGCTTTTCTCACCCCTCTTGTCACTTACAAAATTACGAAACGTTGAAAACTCTTCGATGTCCGGCTCATCCCTGACAAAAATCATGTCGTCTTGAACTATTTTTTATTATTGAATTCTGGTGAAGTTTTCCTTTTCGTTTAATATAAAATGACATCAATTTGAGTTGAATATTATTTTGTCACATACACACAGTCACACAGTCACACACACACAACTACTTACCCCATGTTGCTGTTCCGGTCTATATCCGTTTTACTAATGAAATGTAATTTTTATCGTTCCCTTTATTTGCATTTAATTATTTTGATTTAAATGCGATATTTTGACGTCTTTAATTTGCATTTGATTTTGCGACATTTTTTTTTTGTTGTACATTAAGTGTAACATCAAGTGCAAAGTTTTATTTCCGGTTTCGAACGGAAGTTGCCCGAATTAGTAAATCTTCAACTGTCAATTGGTTTGAAATAGTTTGAGTTCTTAAATGTCGTCTTCATACCTCGAATATCACAAATAAAACTCAATTTATGTCGGAGAGTGGAGTAATTGTGCTCCACACTTCCGTGCTACTTAATTGCCTGAAGTGTTTGCAACAACTAAAACCGTTCAACTGGGAATGAAGTAAATAAATATTTGTAACGAAACAGGCATGCACTCGTATTTGTAATATAATAAAGAGAGGAAAATAATAATAATAATAAAAATTCCAACACTTTCGGTGTGTAAGAACGTAGCTGCCACTTTCTTTTGGATGGGAGAAGTTGGGGAACATTAATTTAGCCTTTTATTTTCTTGATACACGTTTCTGAAATCGCTTTCGAGTGGACCACATGTGCTGCTAGTCTAAATTAATTTGAAATAATGCCCTGCCGTAGGCAGCAAGCAGCTTAATAATGGGTGATTTTTTAAGAGTTTTCGATGTTGATAAAAAAAGATTTTTATTTGAGTCGGTAGAACGATTGATATAATTTAATGCGGAAAGACGATTTCTTGTAAATTAAATGGTTCATACGCTGAGCCCAAATTTTGCATGCCCTCTCCGACATATCAGCCGGTATTTCACAAGTAAATTCCTCACTATTTGCTTCCAGTGTGTCAATAGTTGCACGCTTCTCTCTATAGATATGAAACCCATGCAAACAATAGAGCGACCCTAAACTTGAAATCAGCTGTTTACCAAGTCAATTCATGGCTTAATTCTAAAACTGAACCCGTTTATCAATAACAGAGATGTAACACAAAATCAGCTGAGCCGCCGAAAATAGTGTTGCGCAAAACTGGAATCTCGCTAAGACTTTTCCCAAAATTTTTTTTTATGCTCGCAATCCTGAAACGAAAATATTTTTCTTTCCAAAACATTCGAAAATTACACTGTGCTGCACTGCATTGTTTGTATGTTTATGAATACAAGTTAAGTCATCAAATAATGCCGAATAAAAATTCTAGGATTTGAATAAGAATTTAAAGCTAAATAATCGAATTGATTTTAAGGTTTGTTCAATAAAAACACAGATATTAATTATTTGTTGGGGATTAAGCATGATTGTGCATGCCTGCAATCATTCAATTGTTTTTCAGTTTTATTCAAATACTATTTGATAAGTCCTTGGTGCTTTACTATGCTACGCATGACAATTTTCAGCTTTTGAGGCCATCAGTGGGGTTGTAAAACCTCATAGTAAAAAAAAGGAGAAAAAAAGAGGAGCACAAAAGTTAGGAAATTATATGTACAGATTATCTAAAATATTCTCCAGTTGAGTGTTTGTGCTCCCCCCCCTGTCTAAGAAATCACGTCTACGTCAATGTGTATCGATATGTTGGCACATATTTGAAACATCCACACTCCGAGACTCCACATACGCGATTGTTTATGTGCGTTTCTACATTCAGTAATTCTCTCACTTTCCCCAATACTTTTCAAGGTTAAGCAAAACAAGCAGTCTCGTTTAGGCAACGCAGCGCAGTCATGTTCTTATTTCATTTACAATAAAATATTCCAAAACTGTTGCAAGTATTGGGTTGATTGTTTGTTGGAATCTCCCACTGTATTGGGTTTCATGATAACGTCTATTTGAAATTAAATATTTTGCATGATTTGCTTTTAAATCTAAAAGTTCTATTTTCGTGAGTCATTTGAGAATCTCTTTGAAATGGTTGGCATATAAAATTTCCCATGACGCATCCTTCCAAACTGCCAGGACTTTAAGAAATCTGGTATTATTTTGTTGAACAAGAAATAAAAATAAAAAGAAAACTAAATCTCTGCTTAGTCAATAAACTCTTGTTTCAAATTGAATTAAGATCTTAAATAAGGATATGCGAATTCAATGTGAAGCTTAAGAATATTTTGAAAAAAGCTCAACAACAATCCGTATCGTTCTTGCATTTTTATTTCACTGTGTTGGCCCGGGCGTTTAGCTCTGCTATTCTCTCATTTCGTATCACAATTAATCGCAGTTGTAGACTTTATTTCAGGCATTTTCTTGTACGAATGCCACAATTTATTAAACAATTAGTAAATGACTTCGTCCAACTGCCAGCGCAAGTATTTTTATCGTTAAAGTTTACAAAATATATGGTTTTCCATGTGCTAAACTCGCCAGTTGGTTTTGTCTGCCCTACACTCCGCGCCATTTAACTAAAATTAGTTAATTTATCATTAACCTTTAAATGGGTTGCCCTGATGGATACACAGAGAAAATAGTTAGATTTCAGCTCCTTATAAGCGCATTGAAAGATATAAAATCTTTTCCGAAACGGAATTTGATTCTGTAGTTTTGCTCCTCAGAAAGCAAGAAACGAAGCAATTTTTAATAATGAAATCATTTTCAATATCGTGAGAGGAGTTAGTTAATGAAATTAAAAAGGTGTCGTTCTCGAAAATGGGTTTCTTTCTTTATTTTGGATTATATATTCTGAAAATCGTAATAGTAACTTCAGAAAGACATGATATATATTCCATTCCAAGGAACGCGGAAAAGTCCATATCAATTTAATTTTCAACTTTGAAGGCCCAGCAGAATAGCGCTGTTTTCGAAAGCCGCTGCACTTTGATCATAAGCATTTAAGTGAAAATCTTGTTAACTCCCAAGTTGAAAGTGACAACAATTTCTATTTCTATAATTTTCATGAGAATACTTCTTCATCAAATTGTTCGCGTGTGTGTGTACTTAATTACTTCTCTTCAAACAGCGCGTGGTGTTCGGTAAAGATGGCGTCTCTGTGTGTGCTAAATGATGGATTAGCCAAAGTTTGCTAATTCAGTTGAATGTCTAAAGGAAAATGCAGAGAACAGCATTGAAACTAACAACGTGACCAAAAGCAATTTGCAAATTTTACATTCCTTTTTCTCTCAGTTTTGCTGCGTTACTCACCTTTTGCGAGTTTCAAATTAAATATCCAAGTCAGTGGGCTTAAAGAATTTGAATGGCAAAAGTGATAATTATTTGATTTTAAATAGATTCTATTGCCGTTTAAAGTATTTGACACGAGTAATCAGATGCAGACACACAGTTTTTTTGCAACTAAATTTGATAGTAATTAATGTACGAGCACAGTGTAGGGAAGAAGATTGATATCTTCCCAATTATCATGGCCGTCATTACCACACATGGTCCAACGATTAGGGCAGAATGAGATAAAAATATGTTTTATATAACAGAGAAACATATAGAAGAAATCAGACACGGGAAATACTGAAAATAAAGCAAAAACGATAAGGAAAGATTTCGTTGGCTAAGTCGTATTTGATCACTTTTGTAGTAAGATCTTAGAAAATAATATTTCTATTGTGCGTGTCTACACAAAAAGACCTGTCAAATAATAAATATTTCATTAATATTCATGAACCGAAGGATGTTGAAAAGTGTACCAGAAATGTATGAGGTATTTTTATTTAAGATTCAGTATCATACATTTAGTTAGACTAAAATATATATTCTCTCGATCGTTCCAATATTATTATTCAAAACAACAACACTGCCTGCAATCCCTAACGACGTCTTGTCTTTCTTTTTTGACTTGTTTTTTATTTTAACGTCTATTTAAATTCCCAACAGAATTAATTGTTGAAGTAGAACTCTTTCCTATTCAACAACATGCCGGCAATTAGTTTTCTGTCCATTTTTAGGCCAGTCGGTATTTCTTCCCATTATTTTTATTTTATTTTCTTAAAATTCATACCTCAACTTTAAGCCCATGGTCGCCGCTCAGAAGTTGAATTGAATTGATTGTTAAACAATTTAAATATTCCGTAAATGAAAGTTGCTTTTCTATTTCCGGTCTCATTTTTCGGCAACACGCAATTCTAAATGGCATTCAATTG
Organism: Linnaemya vulpina; assembly: GCA_963675445.1. Lineage (NCBI taxonomy): Eukaryota > Metazoa > Arthropoda > Insecta > Diptera > Tachinidae > Linnaemya > Linnaemya vulpina. The sequence continues at coordinate 2,240,302 of OY776279.1, read as the reverse complement.
CTGTTTAGAATTAAATTAATGACTGAACAAGCAAACACATCGATAGATTTATGAAATGATTGCCCCGTCATGTCTCACTAATTTTATTCGTTTCGTTTTTTTTTTCGTAAAAATAAAAAAAAGTGTTTTTGGTAGTCAGTAAGAAAAGATATTTTTCTTTCGTTTTGAACTGTAATTAAAGGGGTCAAGGTGAACTAAATTCGGTCATCAAAGATTTGACCATAATTGGATTTTTGGTAGACATAAAACTTGTTTCTGCGTTTTTGGAAGGTCAGCTTTTCATACGAAATAATGATAATTTCATCAATAATTAAGGCTCGGTCAGACGGAGCAAATAATAATTAAGGCCAAGGGATCACAATCGAGGGATCGAATTCGGTATCGACCGAAATCCAAAGAGAAATAGCATAATTCCTCTCTCAGTTTAAATTTAAGAATGCCGAGTTTCAGTGATCTGGCAATCTTGATTCCCTACATTTCCACGGCATCGGTTTTACGTGATGCACTGGGACTTCGAGATATATTTTTCTGCTGTTGTTGACAGTAGTCCTCATTACGGTTGTCGTGAGAGTGCCCGAAATAATACGATTTCAATGTTAAATATAAAGCAAGAGTTGCCACACTTGATCGATTTGGTCACGACTCACAGTGTGGCTTAATTAAAAAAGAGTTTAATTGTTTTAAATATTAATCTTAGAAATAAATTATATACGAATTGATGTATACGAATTACTATTAACGTCACGCTGCACAACTTCTTTTAGCATTTTATTGGTGTTGTTGTTGTCATTTTTCTACGCTTTTTTATTGGAGATGTGTAACTGTCGTGACTTTTGCTATCTTTTTATTGCTGTTGTTGTTGCTGTAATTTTATCAGGTGTTTTGTTATAGATATTCAACTGTCGCAATTTGTTAAGCGTGAGTCAGGCGTGACTGATTGTTAAAAAATCGTTTCAAAGCTTAATATTTCGCTCTTTTTTAGAGTTTTCATGAGTGCTTTTTGAACTATTTCAAAAAAACTGTCTTTATATAATTCGTAGTTCGAAGTGATTCAATGTCCGAATTATTACCAGTCTCACGCGTCTTATTTACTATCAAAAACCGCTTCACTTGTCAACACCTTATTGCCGTTGTTGTTGTTCTGATTTTATCATGTCTTATTATTATAAATAAGCAAATGTAGTTATTTAATAAGCGTGGGTTGCGCTTGAGTCACGCGTGAGTTGTGCGTGGCTGATTTAAGCTTTAATCCTTCAGATTCTTTAATGTGAAGTAATACACCCTGTAACCGGACGACAAAAAATAAATTTTTCTTACAAATAAAACACTTTCATTTTAAAGTTTTCAATATCATCATATTTTTTAACTATATTTCTCATTTGGTTTTGTTATAATTCAGATTATAATGCCATGACTATAAAGTAGAAAAATATATAATTATGTACACGTTAATTAATAAATACTAAACGGAAATTTCAAATGTGGTCGTGAAGTGAAACATTTAAGGCTGTTTAAAGTTCGTTAATTTTATAATTGTGTCTTTTTTTATTTTTGTTAATAACTTTTTTAAAGTTCCAAAATTGTTTTAATGGTTGGTATGAAAATAAAACATAAATCATTAAAAAAAACTTTAAAGAGCGGTAGACAGGGTCCAAATGCTTGATGTGAAGCATCGTGAGTGTCACAAATGCCAACAAATTGAAATGCGTAACAATTAATTTGACCACGTCTATAACGCCCTTTAAAGAAGCATTAAAAATCAATGCATTTGAAGAAGTTGCTAATTAAAATGTCTGTCTGTCTGTCTGTCTGGGGCTTCAAAACTTTCAAAAAGTTGAGACATAAAATCAAATATATATTTTTATTTAAATCACATGTCAGCAGATAATATCTTCTACGTTGTTCATTTTGTAAATGCGAGCTTCTCCACAGAACTCCCCGCCCCCATCTGGCGTAAAGTTAGCGGGCACAATATTCCTTACGAAGACGCATTCGTTGCTTGTGCTTAGGAAGCTTATTCTCAGTTTTTGTAATATGTAAATGATCAAAATAATATGCGAGGTCTGTTCAAGCATTATGGCGAAATTTAGATTTTTGTTGTGTTCTGGAGCCATTTAAAATTCTGAATACGCTGCCTGAGGCATGATTGACTGTTGTGATCAATTTTCTTACAAACTTCACTACAACACGGATCATGATCTAAATTCCCGCGAAATTTGCATGGCAAATGCTGACCCAATTTGTTGAACACACCTCGTACATATCTCTAAGAAACAAGTGCTTAACCATTTTCTAATTGTTACGACGGTTATTTGTCTACTGTAAAACAGCTGATTTAGTTTGTATAAAAACAAAGTTCACACGATGATTTTAAAAGCATGATATTTTTTGTTTATGTTTAAGAACAGCTTTGAAAAACTTCTTGAATTTATAGTCTAACAGCACTCCTCTTTTTCTGGAAAAACATTTTTTTGTTCATATAATTATTTAATATTCCTTAAGAGTAGAAGAAGAACAAGAACGTAATTGAATGTAAATAGAAAAACCGCTTGATATTTACTTATGCGTTTAAATCACCGTGTGAATTGATTGTAGGACATGAAACCAGTTTGAACTGTTGGTTTCATTGTCAAAACGAAGAGAGTGAAAACATTTTTACCAAAATCTATAATTAACAGACGCCATCAAATAAAATTTAAGTTGTTTTTCACAGACGGCAGTTGTTACTTTCCTATCCCATGACTTTTTTTAATCAGTAAATCGGATTTTTATTCTTCTTCTTTGTCAGGAGTTGCACATCTATCAACTTTTATTTTCCTTCTGGAAGCCTTTGAATATCGCTGGAAAACTCAAGTTGTAAATAGTTTATATATTTCGGATTACGAGTAGTTGGGGCAGTTCTGGGATCCATCTTGTGTCCAGTTTTTTCTATTCTTTTATTTTGTTTTAATAATCAGTACTATTTGAAAAATTGATATATTGAAGTTGTGAATACCTGGTAAAAATATATGTATTTCTTTTCAGACTATAATCAATAGGGTAAATGCTAAAATTAAGTTGAGAACAATATTTTTTAAAAGTCTCCTAATTTTGTAATATTTTTGTTTCGTTTGTTTGTTTGTTTTGGCACAAAAAAACCTAGAGCCAACTTTTGATTGAAAAAGAACGTTATTTTTAAAATTACGAAAAATTGCGTTTCTTTTTTCTTTTCTTCTGTTTTTTTCGATTGAAATATTCTGTTTCTTCAAGTTTCAAGTAGTTGTAGTACTTCATGTTACGCCATTTGGTGCATATCTAAATGTCTAAGTTTATAATTAAATACAATTTTTGGTAGTAATTTAAAATTTCAGCTAAAATCTATGACGCGATCAGTTGCTATTCTAGCCAACGTTCGTAGATAAAATATCATGGAAAAAATTTAATTTTTCATGATGTTTGGGGATGACTACTTTACAAAATGTTACACGCGGTGCCATGCATGACTTCGGTTATAAACATGGGCGTTCCTGCCCCCAAGCCACCGTCTGTCTTTTGATGTTCGTTCTGAAACACACGCAAAAAAGGGATTTTGAATGCACCCTCACAGAGTTGTAGGAGAATGAATATCTTTTATTTTTACTCACATCATCGTATTCACAATCGAAATAGTGGCCTTGGCATTCCATGCAACGGCAGCCATCGGACATTTTGCACGTTATGCCCCATTCCTTGGCCAGGTCCTTGTAAATTTCCTTAGACGATTTATTACTAATAATCTCCGGTGTTTGTGAGTGTTCCTGATGCTGGTAATACTGCTGTTGTTGCTGCTGTTCGCTGCAATTCTCGTATTGCCTGTTGTGCTGTGAACTCGATTGCTGGTTATCACTCCAGTGCTGTTCGTTTGAGCATTGATTGCTGCATTCGTTACTGCATTCGTTACTGCATTCGTTGCTGCATCCATTGGGGCACTCGCCCGCATTGCCGTCATGATCACACATTTGGTTTCGGTAATCGTCATCGTAGTGGGATGCTAAGAGGAGTATTTGGGAAGGGAAGAGATCAATATTTATTTCACGTTTTAATTAAAATTTTATATTCGAGCTCCAAGAAATATTTACGGTTCAACTACTGGAATCACAGACATTAACTGCCAGGTCCTTTCAACTTCATTTCTAAGACTTAAATTTCAAACAGAAACTGTTTTTGTTTCAAATTTTATATATAAATCATGGGATCGAAATATTCATTCAATTGTCTGAGTGTTATTTCCCTTCACAGAAAATAAAATTAATTCTGCTCGAACTAGTCCTTGGAAGCTTTCCACAGAAGCTGTGGTTTGGTTACTAACAATAAAAGCAATAATAAAATGCACTGCCATGAAAAGTAAATTTATTTTGAAAAGTTTTCTACTTCAGCCACGCCCACGAATGAATTGTTGTTGTTTCTTCATTTAGCGTACAATGTGAAAAATTTCAAATGCATGCATTTTCTTGTGGTACAAATTCATGCGCTTTGCCATTCATCAATATGAACGAATTATATATTTTTCAAAAGGTATTTTTGTGTAGACTTGCACGTTTGAAACGACTTGTCTACACTCTTGGCGTGAAGGTGGCAAAAGTGCGTTGTAAGTTTGCTTGAAAAGTAGCAAACACTTTTCCTATTTGATTTGCACTCGCAAACACTTTCATTGTTTATTATACGTATTCGTCTCATACGTTATAAACACGGAGTTGTTGAAGGCGATAAATACTTGCCAATCAGCGCTCTTCTGTCTTTACGGATTATCAGGCATTTAACCCACATATTCATAAACAAATAATGTGAACTTGAGAATCGTTTTGAAATAAATTGTTTATGAAAATCACACGAGTAAAAAGCTTCAACGCCAGAGGAGGGTAGAAAAAGGGCCTTAAAAATTTTGTTTTATTTATTCAAAAGCTCTTACCGTCGTTATAGTAGACATTGTGATTCATGAGTGGATCGTAGAAATCATTGCCTTGATTGCCTTCGCCTTGACCTCCAGAACAAGAGGCTGTGCCTTCGTTGCTGTACTGCTGACAATCCGTATTGTAGGGCTGACCATCTGCCGTGTACTGCTGACAACTGCCCGAACAACTATTCTCAAGTTGTTCCCGTTCTTGATCCGACGAGGAATCCGTCATGTTTTCAACGAGCAAAAACTCTTGCGAATCTATGGACTCTTTGCGATCGTCTTCGTTCACAAGATTGTCGGCGTTGTCTAATTGATTTGTGTCGTTGGTATCGTTGTTAAGATCTTTATGCTGTTGCTGCTGCTGCTGCTGCTGCAGTAGTTGCTGTTGTTGTTCGAATGTCTGCTGCAATTGATTCGTGTGCGAAGTTTCGTTGTTGTTTATGTTTGTGTTGTAATTTTCCCGGCAATATGGATCCGTGCAGGGTAATTCGTTGAGACTTAATTGCTCCAAACAGGCGTTTAATTGATCATCATTGGCCGCTGTGGCGTTGGCTAATTGTCGTTGCTGAAAATTGTTCACAACAGAAAATGTCTTGTGTAAATGAGGGGGGAGTTGATGAGGCTAAAGTTCGAAATTTAATTTACCTCTTCCAAAACACATTCGTATGAGGGGGGTGGGGTGCTGGGTATGCTTTCTCCTTGATTGGCTTGATTTTGATTTATGAACCCTGCAAGATGATGATGATGATGGTGTTGTTGTGATTATTATTTTCTTGTTAATTTTGTTTTGGTTTTAGTTTTCATCTTTCAATTATTAAAATATTCTTTGTACAAGTTAATATGTAGAGACATGCTTCATAAATTGAGTGTTTTAGAGAAATTGCAATTTGTAAATTTAATGAGATGATGTGGGGTGTGGGTGGTGGGCTGGTGGGGTGTGGGGATGGTGTGTGTAGGCTTGAAAGTGATAGAAATTTGATAAGTTAATAAATTTGAAAACTGGGTTAAGAGTTTTTGCAAACAAACTGACTATTTTTTTCTTCCACTTGTTGTTGGTGTATATTGTGCTGCCACACACACACGCGCACACACATACAAATTTAATTCAGAAAAAAAATAAATTTTGTGCATTTTACTCCGTTGTGTTTCTTCTTGTCTACCACATACACACGCTTATACTTACACCAATACAAAGACACACACACACACGCACACATACAGACGCAAACGAATATTAAAAACATCAACTAAATGTATTTATATTTTGTTAATATGTTGTTGTATTTCTTACCCATTTTCAAATTGTTGCTTCTGTTGGGCAACAATAGTTTGCGTTCACTGTTGTTAAGTGAAACCAAACTATTGCAATCGACGGAATCTATAGTCGATGAACTCGCTCCGATGCCACCAACAGTTTGATGATTTAATAAGGCCTCATTTACCTGAGGATCCGGTTCATGTTCTTGCGATGTACTCCGCGAGCCACCCATGCGAAACTTTAATTTAAACGGAGCCATTCTGCGGCCGCAGATCTATTTCCACGTTTCCTTTTAAATCGTAAGTCCCCTCGTTTTTATATGGTTTTTTCTGAACATTTATTATCTAGATTTGCTTATTCGGAAAAAAGTTTTGTTTTTGTCTTTTGATTGCTCAACTACAAAAATTACATAAAGTTCACACCAACCGAAAAAACAAAGTTAAGAAAAAGATAAAAAAGTAAAAGACCAAAATAAGTTACACAAAAATTGAAAAGAAGGATAGTAAATATAGTACATGTGTATGTATGAATGCACTAATACATACGGGTAATACATAAATAATGGATATGGAAGAGGGTGATTTGGTTATGTAGACATTTTTCATAATAAGTTTCAGGTGATGCAAAGCAGGAAAAGGTGAAATTCATATTCATACACTCGAAAAAACAAGTCAATCAATTATATTGTAGATATAATAAAAAGTAAAAGGGAAAACATTTCAGAAGCATATCTTGTTCTCTCATCAGTATTTAGCAAAAATTTTTCCAAAACTTAACTTCAATTTATTCTCAAATAAACTTTTCTTTCAACAAAACACTTATAAAAAAGCACCTTTTGGAGATCTAGAAAAATATATTTATAAAAAACCCAATTAAAAGAAAGTACTCGATGGAAAAGTACTCTATGTAAAAGTACTCTATGGAAAAGTACTCTATGTAAAAGTACTCTATGTAAAAGTACTCTATGGAAAAGTACTTTATGGAAAAGTACTCTATGGAAAAGTGCTCTATGGAAAAGTACTCTATGTAAAAGTACTCTATGGAAAAGTACTCTATGGAAAAGTACTCTATGGAAAAGTACTCTATGGAAAAGTACTCTATGGAAAAGTACTCCATGTAAAAGTACTCAATGAAAAAGTACTCTATGTAAAAGTACTCTATGGAAAAGTACTCTATGGAAAAGTACTCTATGGAAAAGTACTCTATGGAAAAGTACTCTATGGAAAAGTACTCCATGTAAAAGTACTCAATGGAAAAGTACTCTATGGAAAAATACTTTATGGAAAATTTGTAGGACATTGCAAGAAAAATATATTTTTGCAAAAAATTATCTGTATAAAAAAGTACCTTGGCAACAAAAAATCTTTGCTAAAGTACCTTTAGAAAAAAAAAGACCGTCTTAGCAAAAAGAGTACATTTCAAAAAGAAAAGTACTTCTTTTTAAAACACAAGTTTGCAGGAAAAATTTTAATTGAAAATTGCTTGTTGTAACAGAGGTCTCTTGCGAAAATGCCTTTGAAAAAGGTACCTTTATAAAGAAGTGTAAAGTATATAACATGTAAAAGTACTTTAAAAAAGTACTTTTGAACTAAAGTCCTATTTGAAAAAGCACCTTTTTGAAATCGCATTTAAGAAAACATTTTTAAAAAATCACTTATGCTAAAAGACCCACGTAAAAATATACCTTTACAAAAAGTACTTTTTAAAAAAGTATCTTTTTAAAAAAAAGTACATCCGCAAAACACTATATTAGGAAAAAAAAGTACAATTTAAAAGGTAGTAGAAAAAACATTGATAAAATTTTATAAAAGTAGCTTTTGAGAATTATTAATCTTCGTTTCGAAAAGTATTTGCGTAGGTACTGCAAAAAGTACTTTTATCAAAAAGAGCTGTTGAGGAAAAGTGCATTTCAAAACAAGGCGATTCGAATTATTGTTATTATATTTTTTTTAATTAAATTAATTATAAAATATTTTTGAGTACCGAATTTTCGCTGCATTTATTTTTACGAGTGTATGTTTTATGATAAATTATAATCTTATTATAACGAATTTGACTCAACCACGTTGAATTGCATTTATTTAATTCATTCAAATTTGCATTTAAATTGTTTTATTTCCTTAATTGGGCCACTACACTGATTAGCTTTTGTTGTAAATGTTTCCGTGTGTGAATAGATGTGTGTGGGAGGGTATGTGTATGAATGTATGTGTGTGTATGTGTGTTTGCAATATTTCGGTGTATAGAGGCCAGAAACTTCGGGCGTTCGCGTATAAGCGAGCACACATCTCAGGTAAATATTTTTGTGCGTCTGAAAATAAACCGGCATTCCGGTAACAGGGACCATAATAAAAAATATGGCAACGCATGTGGTTCATATAACAGTTAATAGAAGGACTTTGTAAATTATTTACTTGAAACTAAATTAAATAGCAGGAAGAAAAATACGACGGGATATCCAAAACAACTCTTTTTGTATGGCCTTCATGAAGAATTTCATTGAATGGAAACGTTGAGTTGAGGATAATTTTTTAGTTAAACATTTAATATTTTATTGGAAATATTGGGAATATGCTCCGGAATGTTGAATTCCCCGAATAGCAAAACGGCTGGCTCGTGGTTGTGTTGTTTTTATCTTGTATTTGTTGTTTTAGTTGTGATTATTTCAGTAAAAAATTTTGGTGTAATTAAATAATAGGACATCATATATTTATTCTACTGGCATGCAAGTGAAGTGAACATATTTTTATTTGGCTTAAATAAAATTATAATTTTCTTACCACAGAAATTGAAGATAATTAACTAGTTGACGATCTGCAACGAGATAAGAATTATGACATTAAGAATTGATTTGAAAAAAGTTGTTGAATTTTAGTTTTTGTTGCAAAATTTGTTTATTAAAATAGTTGTGGACCGGACAGACAGTGTCCTACCACGACCCTCCTTAAGTAACTGATCATATTCACCCTACTTGCCAATATTTATCAAAAGTAAATTCCAACTGCTAAAATTTGTTTTGAACGTATAAAATACAAGATAAAAAATAAAACGTAAATCTCAGTGTTTACGATACTGCTGTCCTTGACTTGGACTGAGAAGCCATGAAGATCATAGAGATCAAAACTTTTTTTATACGCTTCACTTGTATGTTTTTATTGTTTTGTGCTCCCATGCGTATACTTAATATTATTAATAATGTTACTCATAAGTCACATTGCACTCGTACCAGGTTGTTGGTTTCTTTCATGTTCTTGTCTTCTCAAAAAGTGGAAGTATTTTTACACGCTTTCCCAGCACATCAAGTTAAAAAATAAAAACGCTTCAAAAAACTAAAAAATACGTGGTTTAAAGAAAATAAAAAAAAATTGAAAATAATTTTAAACAATAATGAAAAAAAATGCGTGGATGCTTTGCGATCTATATTTTGTATATCGAGCGCCTGGCTCTTCTTTTTGGCAATAATATTTGTATTTTGGTCAGCTGTTGTTTTCAAGTCAGTTTAAATTTTTTTTTTTTAGTTTTAAGTTCAATTAAAAACAAATTTTTTTAATTTTTATAGGAACAGCTTCCCCGTACAAGCAGCTCAATGCCAAAAATCTTTCCCCTCGCTTTTATACACTCCAAAATGTGTGATTGTGTCAATGGCAGTCACTAATGCCTTCCTCGATGCCGGTGTCTTTGGCCGGTATCGCAGCCATATCAGGTACCATTCTCAACACTCTTGTGACTGCACTATTTTATAAAAACTTGCCCTAAGCCTCAGTATTGTTGTTGTGGCTATTTGGCTAAATGAATTACTATTTCGTTCTAAGCCTTTGGGAGGAACTTGCGGTTTGTGCTAAAAGTTATCTCTAGTAAATTTAGGGAGCGAATCGCACTATTGTAGTTGCGAAGATATGAATTGATTCGAGAAAGTATGTTTTTGGTCCCACTGTGCATTTAATGAATTGTGCTTGAGAAGCTTTAAAAATATCCAATAAATTACATTTCATTTAGAATTAAAACCTTAAAATCTGCTTTAATACATGAATAGTTTTATAGGAAAAACTGAATTCATCAGCAAACGTGGGCCATCCACGATTTGACTACTGCGAGTAAAATAATTGTGGATAAATGCGGGCATTTCGCTCAATTCACATGCGTTACGCACTTAAAGTATAAATTCCGAGGAACATAAAATTATAAATTAATTTACTTTTGGGTCTAAAATTACTGCCACAATCAGCGTTTTCAATGTAAAAATGTACAAGCGGATGTCTGCAGATAATAATTTCTGTATCTATTCGTTCATTTGCTGGAATGTACGCACGTGTGTTCTCGATTGTGTTCCTGTTGAAATTCCCAAATATCGTGTCGAAAAAATGTACGCAATTATTGGTTTTCGTCTATTGAATTTGATACTTATTTAAGCCATATTTCTTTGTTCTTTCGTATCGGTGGCGTGAAGGTTATAAAAATTTTCCACAATAATTTGGAAAATACAAGCGAACAAAGAAGAAAAGCACAAACAAAACAAAGCAAAACATGACATCAACTTCACGAAGCTCCACCAAATAAAGCTGGTGGAAAAACTGTTCAAAAGAAATGAAATATCGATGTACACACACGTGTCTGCATGTATGCATGTTTGGCTGTATGTGTGAGGTAGAATAATATCACAAAAGCATTTCAATAGTGATGAGTCTGTTGAAATAAAAAAAGAAAAATAGAAAAAAAGAAAAATAGAAAAAAAGAAAAACAAAGCGTCAGGGTACACAAATAAAAACAGTCACTCCAACTACTCCGTGTGGTGGCATAACCCAACGAAAAACAAGTCAAACGTTTGAAAAGGGTCACACCAACATACACGCAGAAATACACACATGTAAAGAAGGTTGAGGGAGTTTTATGTGCATCGAAAAGTGCATGTTGTTCTGTCTTGCCGTAGTTATGCCGGGACTCGATTCGTACGATGATCTGAAAATCTCTTTTTATTAAGTTTTAATGATCATCTGAAGTTGTTATTAACACACTGTTATAATAAAAAATACTGATATCTTAGCAAGTTATATTGGCAACACTGCTTTTGTTTAATCAGCTGTTTTTGTTTAGCATCTGTTGCTATTAAACATGTTCAGTGTGATCTAGAATTTCAGCATGAATCGAATTTTATTATCCGAATTCAGGTGACTTCCTGAAGCGGCTCTTTGCAATCTTGCGACTAAATTGCGCACCAATTTTACCACCACATGCATGTGAAGAGTGCGGGCAGAGGAAATGACGCAGCTTTACTCGCCAGTTTTGTTGGCGAGTTTCTGTGAGTCTCAAACGCTGTCGTGAGATGTTTAAAATATGTTTTCCCTTAAATGGACTTGTCTGACAAGTAGTTTCAACAAGAAGTTGCCACAGCTCGCAAAATAGAGGCGAGTTCGGTGAAAAGTTTATTTCCCATAGCGGACCGACTAGATCGTGTGGGGAAACGTTAAGCCCTATGTCTATGGGAAAAAGTCCGCAACAGTTGGCGTTCTGGATGCCGATATTGAGGCGTTTATTTGTTAGATACCGGCGGATTCGCTGCAGAGAGTATAACAAAATTGCACGCGGCGTATGAATCAGTTGAGGCGGTGATCTTTTATATGAAATCATCCTTAATTGTTGAATTGTTTAGAACTTTCTGTCGAATCAAAAAAAGATTTCGAAACATTTTTTCTTAATTGTATTTTCCTTTAAATCAAATCCGAACGCTGTTAAAAAAAACTCATTAAAATTATGTTTTACGTGATCTCACGGGTTAAATTAGACATGACTGATCTATAACATCAACATCATAACCTTAAACCAAAATGCAGTTGGTTTCTGAGGTTATGTTTATGTCAGGTATAATCGGATACAGTGTTACCCATAAGAATGATGCGAACTGCATTACCATTTATTGCTTGCGGTGAAATTTAATATTCAAGTTGATCTCTTTTTTTTAATTATTAACAATAAGATTAAGCCGCATTATAAAAATTCGAATGAGAGTAAAACAAGATATGGAAACAGCTGGGAACTGATCTACACGGTTTTGCCTAAGATATCGTTTTAAAAAGTACAGAAAAAAACTATAGTGCGAATCGGACGAAAGAGCTCCTGTCTAAAAAGTCATGTTTTTCAAACTGTTTCTCAAATTGTTGACAGCAAAAGATGAACTAAAATCCTAGAATTTTTGAATCCCAACCGTTTGGCTGTTGGGAAAGTTGGGAGTGTGCAGTTGATAAAGAGCCCCACTCACTCACTCTGTGTAGCTCTTTCTCTATCTCACATTGTTAAACATGCTTGAACATGCTTATACATACATAACTGTTGAAATTAAAGAGAGAAAAAATAAAGAAAAAAAAAATTGAAAATAAAGACATCACTAAACATGGCTGGTTGAATGATATAGAATTTCTATATCGCCTTAAGACACAATCAAGTTTTTAATTGAACTTTTTCATCGTTGTGGCAGGATAAGAAACTCCTTCCTTCTTAATAATAAATCATTTTCGTTTGCTTAAATTAGATAAGAAAAATCATAAAGACTTACCTTAAAGTACAAAAAAAACTTTGAATTATGTTTCAGGCAAAACTTTAAAAAGTTGCAATAATTTAATTTAGTCACTTATGGATTTAAGAAAAAGGCAAACTTTTCATTCTCTATTCGATTATTTATTTAAATCGAATTATTTTTTCCAAAACTGTTGTTGTAGATTTACTCTCTTAACTTATTTCTTTTTAAATAACTACATTGATTAAACAAACAAAAAATTGTGTTTTAATTAAAAATTTATTTTTGTTTTAGATGATTCATAATCTTCAATAACAAGTTAAACTTTAGACTGCGTCCAGTATTACAGGGTTGCTTGTTTATAAGAAACTTTTTTTCTTTTCATTCAACTCAGTTCGATGTTGTTGTCCCCAAACAAAAAGCTTTCAACTCTGCGCACTCCAAACAGGAATTTACTGAGCATCCTTGCCAAAGCTTTCATTTCTATCTTTTTTTATTTGTGACAGTCAACTTGAGTGTGTGAGAAGTTGTTGGAAAACATAAACAAATTCAGCTTCAGAGTTGTTATATTTTGACAGCTGCAAGTTTAGTTTGTGTGGCTTTTGCTAAAGCTGTTTTCATTGACAGCAGACACAGGCAAGGACTTTAAAAGCTGTTTAGACATATTCATCAGACAATTTATTTTCAAAAAATTTCTTAGTAAAATACATTTTAAATTTTGTAAATAGGGGGCTGCATTACATTTGGAAACTAAAATTATTTCCTACTCAAAGAATTGTGAAAGCTTGCTATGTTTGAATAGCTTTTTAAAAGCTTTGTGGAAAAGCTGAAAGCCAGCAGGGTTTTGCAATTAATTTTTTATTTTCTGTAATCGAAATCAGGTTAAAAGACCGAAGAGTTAATCAAAACAGTTGCATTAAGTTGTTCTATTATTTTAAATTTTATTATTTTCATGTATCGAAATATCTAAATCGTGTTTTTACATTTAAAATTATCCATAAATACGTAATTTTATTGTAATTCTTTTATAATTAATTGTTTGTTATTTTTAGTAACTCTTTGCCTAGTCTGAGCTCGAAAACATTCAAAATAAAATACGGGCATTTTTGAAGAATGGAATCCGTTTACAATCAAAATGAACTTAAAATCGATTTGTGTCTGAGCAACCGGTGTCGGAGTTGAGCAACTCCCCTCCCTCTGTTTCTGTCTCTCTTTAACTTCCCATAAACGTTATAAAAGAAAACAAAATGAAATTATTTTAAACAAATTCTTAGAATTTGTAAACAATTTTCGTTTGTTTTTCAAAGTATGAAAACATTTTTGAGAAATAAAAAGATGCGCTAATTGGAAATGAATTAAGAATGAATTCGAGAGTTAAGTGTAGATCCGTGGTTGCTTGGGTCACTGTTTGAAAAAAAATTGAAAAAATTACCAAAGAGTGTTTGAAAATAATAAATTAAATTAAACTTTTTTTCTCTAAATTTCGCTAAAGTGAGTAAATTTTTCTTGCGAGAATTAAACACGAAATTTTGTTTAATTCCGGCACTTAAAAGTCTGAACGGTTTGGGGTCGATTTTGTTGAAAAAAAAAACTTAAATCCCTGCAGCCACTGTTTGTTCAAACATATCACGATTGCTTGGGATGTTGTGGTGGAGGGGGTGGGGCGGGCTTGAAACATTGTAACAAAAAGGCGGTGTACAACACGAAGGCCACGGACAGAGCTATCAAGGCGTACATGAATATATTCAATTCGGGCTGGCGGAAACGATTCTTGCGTAACCACTCCAAAACTTCATCTTCCGATAGGAGATCACCTGGTAGACAAGAATTAAAAAAAATTCAGTAACACTTTGCCTTTCATTTTCAAATGGACTCACCTCGATAAATGCTAGGGAATCTTCGTCTGAAGTAGACCATGGCTGGCAGTTTGGTGACCCCCCATTTCTTGGCATAGCGTGAATCGGCCATTTTCACAAACGTTATATCCAAATTGTCGGTTTCACTGTCAATATTTTCCAATTTTTCTAAGGCCGCAATCGACTCCTGTTGGTTGTGTTCATCTGGAAGTGCAAAAACAATTTGGAATTGTATTTAATGGCCTTAATTTAATTGCTTTTACGCACAGAAAAATACGGTTATAAACTCGTTCTCCTCCAGCAATTTATCCAACATTTTCCGATTGACTTCTTCAATTTCATTCTTGATCTCGAACACATCTTGAGACGTCAGCCAGGTAATAATTTTGTCGTGCTGATGCAGATCACCGTCATATAAAACAGGAACTTGTTTCCTATAAAAAGCAAAAGAATTATTGAAATTAATTGATATAAAAATAAACTTTTACACAGCGTGTCCAGGGTCTTGTAATTAATTTTTATTACTTGAGCACAGTCAGCACGACATATAAAATGTTTCTCAAGATAATTTTAAGATTTTAAAATGTTTAAAAGTAATGACCGGTTATAGTAGAAGTTTTTTTTAAGACAGCAGCAGATCATTTTGCTCAGACGGTTTTTTTTTCATTGACGGTTTTGTTTAACACAACTCTGTCGTGTTTGTTTAATGGCAGAGGGAGTATTTCTTAGGGTATTAAAATAATTGTTCCAATAATTAGTCATGGCAAAAATTTAATCGAAATATATTTGAACACTAAGAATTTTTGGTTATATTTGGAAAATTAGATATTTTGAAATATATATTTCATTAAAAAAGTAACAATAAAAGTTTTGAAATAGAAAGAAGCATCAAAACAATCTTATAAATAAATATCATTTTATTTCAATTATTGATTGACTTTCAATCAATCAAGAGATAATTCCACAACTTTAAATTTGTTTCCAACCACAGTGGATACTTTTTATAAACACTGATTTATAAAAAAACATAATTTTTTAATTTGATATATTACTTCAACTTAAAAGCTTAAACGGAATAAGTCCGTTACTACAGGCTAAAATCCCATGAATAAATCGACTAAATCGGAAGATCTCCCATATTATTTCATTTTATTTGTCCCCATGGTTCCGTTTGCAAAGTGTATGGAATTAAATAAAAGTATGGCAACATCGTTGAGAGAACGAGTAGCGAAAAGTGAGAGCATAAAAACAAACAGACAGACTTGAATAATCTCTTACCTGAAGTATACCAGAGAAGGTATATTGACAACGTCGTACTTCTTGGCAGCCTCTACGCTGGCAATTTTCACAAAATCAATTCCAAACATGTCGGCCTCACCGTCAATTTCTTCCAATTCCTCCAAGATTTCCTCACATTCGGCACAATCTTCATCGTCTGTACGGAACAGATCAGTTAAGCCGATTAGAAATTCAATAATTAAGACGAAATATTGTAATTGAAAAGCTGTAACTTACAAAAGAATACCACCAGTAACGTGGACTCGGCCATTAATCTTTCCAACATGCGTTCATTGACTTCCTCAATTTCATCGGCCAATTCGCGATTGTCATCATCGATTAGCCATTCCAAAACCGATTGTTCGTTTTGCAAGTCGCCCTCGAACAACAAGGGGTTGCCGTTTCTTTAAAAGTAAAACTTTGAAATATTCTTATCACTCAAATGCTGGGAACACAAGTGGGACGAATGACAACTTCAGGGGTGAAATTTTCCGTAACAAAGACAATAACCACGAAGAAGTCGCTTTTTTAATTGACGAAGTTATTTACAGTTTGTGAGTGTGATCACTACAAAAACTAACGGCTTAACTGTCTGTTCTACGATGTCACCCGATATCGTTGTGTTTTTGTTTAAAATATAACAGTGTGGCAAAGCGACAGAGCGATATCTAGTGACATCGTGGAACAGGCAGTCATAATTTTGAAATAAGAAAACAAGTTTTTTAAAGTCAAGAATGTTGTGTATCGATCTTGAAATTTATGAAATTTTAAAACTTAAAAGGAACATGGTCACACGGTAATGCTTCCTACATTATTTGCTGACGTGGGAATTAAATATAAATCTGTAGCATACTTCGCAGCGTTTTACTTCAGACGACGGACTGACGTTCGTCCCGTTAGTGGTTCCAGCACAAAACTTCTCGTATTTGAAAAAGGAATACCTGAAATACACCAAAGCTGGGAATGTTTTAATTGAGTAACGCTTCGCTAATTGTGGATCTTGTATTTTGACCATGTGTATGCCAAACACATCGCACTCGTCATCGATCAGCTCCAGGCCTTCCAAAATTTGATCACAAATGTTGCAATTTATTTTGTCTGAAAGAGTTTTGAATTTGATTAATGAAAATAATTCAATTTAATTCGATTTATTTTTTGTTCTGTTGTTTGTTTTGGGGGTTAAGAGATCTGCATCTGAAGTTTTGCATTTTTTCCAAGAGGCGTTTTGAGGGTTAATGGCTTTCGTGAAAATTTGCTCGCAATATTAAAACAAAAAGCTTTTAGAAAACGTCAAAAATGAAGGTATTCACTGCCAAACTAAATAGACGGACTTTGATATCAATTTTTCTGTTCTCCTGCAGTACGATCGAATGATATTAAAATGATGTTTGCCAGGATGTGATGCGCATGAGTATTCGAATTTAGTAACTGCCGCATTCCTAAATATATTAAGCTGCTGCAATGAACGTGTTTCGAAAGTTTCAGAAAAATTTTGTCTGTTCCCAGTAATTTGTTTTTTTTTTGTAGCACAGTGTACTTTTTTCCGTGCAGAGTTGCATTAGGCATTTTGTTTTCAATAGGTTTTATATTTTCATACTGGTCTTTCTTTAATTTTTACACAGAATATAAATCAAAATGTAAAAAAATTCCGTCATTTAGGTTGGACATCATACCAGAGGCGTAAAAGAATAAGTTGCAGAAAGGTTTAATTAAAGTTTTAATATTCCCAAAATTTTTTTCGCTGATAGGAACCTCTCTGCGAATTCGAAGTCAATTGTTTTGAAAATTTTCATGTTATTAAAAAATATAAATTAATTCCTTTAGACCTCTGACATGTTGATGGTATGAAAGTGTATATTAATACGCATTTAACTATGAATTTGTTAGCCGTTAGGAAATGTTGTCGAGTTAAAAAAGATACGAGCAATTCGCTCTATTGTGCGAACAGACATGGAACAGTGTTGCCATATACGTTTTTTAAAATAATTAAACAATATTTTTATTTGTCTATTAAAATCCATCTTTTAGTTGAAATCAAATTTATTAAGGCCAAAACACGATGAAATATTCATCTTAATGTAATAAATAACGTCCAGAATTGACTTTGAAAAACGTCCAAGTCGTGCAACTAATACGCAAATATTTAATGCGAGTAAAATTCTTTATTTAAATATTATTTTTGCGTATCTCTTGCAGAGTAACATTTTCAAATATAAAAATATCTTTTCTGGTTCAAAAATACAAAAGTAACATAAATCTTAATATATGGCAACACTACAGACATACACTGACAGAAAGGAAGAGTGAATGAGAGGGAGAGAGAGAGGTATGAGAGAGCTACAGTTAAAGTGATAGGAAGTATAAAAGCGCTATAAGATTGTTTTGTTGTTGTTGTTGTTGTTGAATACCTTGACTTTCGATACGTTTTCTTTTGCGTGAAATGTAATTCTTAAGGAATTGCTTGGATTGGGTATTCGAGGAGGAATTGCGATAGCTGGCATCGATTTTGGACATGGGTGCACAGTATGTTCTGCAATAAGCAGGTCGATTTTGGCCCTTGCGCTGAGGTGATACTAAATTCATAACGATTTCATTTTGTGTTTGGAATAAAACAGTTGGTGGGTGGTGGGTGGGTGGTGATGTTGTGTGTCATTTGTGTTGCATAAATATTTATATTTTTTATAAAATATATATTTTTATTTTGGAATTTATTCAGAAATGAAATGAGCCAGTTTGTTTGATTTATTTATAGAAAAATTGTTTGAAACTCACAGAAATAAACGGCCAAGTATTGCGTTTCTTCCACCATCGTTTCCAACATCTGCCTGGTGATCAGTTCTATGCGATCTTCAGTCTTTTGGGTGATGAGCCATTGCAACACCTCTTCCTCCTCTTGCAACTCACCTAAAGTTAATTAAATAATTTAATTAAAATCGCCATGCTGATGAGAAATGATATTATAGCGCATCAAACCTTCAAACACGTTTGGTATGCCACTTTCAAAATAAACCAGAGCTGGATAGTCGTGCACACCATAACCGTCAGCAACAGAAAAATCTTTGGTTTTGACAAACTTGATGCCGTGTTTGTCGCAGTCATCGTCAATATTTTCCAACTCTTCCAAGACTTTTGTACAAACTTCGCAGCCATCAGAATCTGATGAGAGTTTTGCATAATAAAATTAAAAATTTTAACTAAAATTTAACAGTTTGGAAATAAAAACAACGACATGCATTTTAGTGCAAAATATAAGAAAAATTTTTTATTAAAAGTGTGTTAGTGGAGCTGCAAGTTTCACAAGGTTATGCGGGGTGGAGTTGGGTTTGTAATACGAGTAGAGAAGTAATAAGAGAAAGCATTCGAATGTCGGGTTGGGTTGGTTGTTGGGGGTCCAAACTAGAACATTCAAACTATATGAAGATCTCGCACAAGACAAGTTTGTTTGGTGGGGTGGTTGGTGGCAAAAGAACTAGAACTAGAACTACAAGTCGAGGTTCGAGTGAATATGGCTGCCTGTAGTGCTGGTGTAATGATGGGTGTTGGTTGGTTGGTTGGGTGGATTTATTTTTGGGATTTGGAATACAACATCATCACTGGATTAGACATATTTTGGTTTATTATTATCATGTTTAGTACCCTCTTCATGTTGTTTTGTTGTGCTGGATGTGGTTGTTTCACTGGCTGTGCCTTCAGCGCCTGCTTCTACTCCTTCAGCATCCGCTGTGGCTGCAAAGGCAGCAGCTGCTGCACCTGCCCCGGTATCTTGCGACTGCTGTTCTTTTTCTTTTTTCAGTCTGGCCTTTCTTGCCGCCTTTGAATTGCAAATGTCGCACTGTGTTTTGTTCCCTAGATTTTTTATTTTGTTTTTTTGAGTGTTTTTGGTTTGGGTTGAGTGTGTGAGTGTTTGATTGAAATCGACAGGGTATTTTTATTGTTTTGTTTTGTTATAGATTTGAGTTTGTTTTTGAAAAATAAAATAGAAATATTTTTAAAGAAGGCTTGAGCAGTTAAATATTAACAAAAAGAAAATTGAAAAAAAAACTTTTTAAATTTATTTGTTGTTGGTTAGTCACACGTTAAAAGTTGTTCTTGAAGTAATAAATAGAGTTGAATTAAAATTGTTGTCTTTAATTCGGTTAATATATAAGAATTAATAATTCATTTAAATGTGTTTGTTGCAACCTTTTTGCGCAAAAGAGTAACAAGAAATAATAAAAGTTGTTTGAGGGTGCGGCGAATACCGATCGAACTCTTCTGGCAAAACTTTCAATATCGATAAGTGATCGTAACAAAACGTTGTAGGGTTTCTTTATATATTATATTCTGCCGATTCTGGCGAAGTTATTACCGCGCTTCGCTGGCATAAGAAAGAGAATTTCAGCTCATTAAGAGAAGTAGAAAATTGAAGAGTTGCAAGATCTAAACATGATCACTTTCGATGCCGCGTTTTATTGCAAACATCTTTTATTATTCGAGTCACCAAAACGATTGCAACGGGTTAATGAATGGCGTTATACATACACACGAACATGTAAATATGTAAAACATTTACGAAAAACCTCCTTGGAGAGGAACTTACAGAAATAGACGGCGATGGAACCAGACTCTTCAATTAAATTGATTAGTTTTTCGCCTTCAAGATCTTCGATAACATCTCCACTTGGATCCTTTTGCGTGAGTAACCAAGTGAGGATTTGTTCTTCTTCATAAAGATCTCCTGTAAAATATAAAATAAATAAGAAATTATAATAATTTAACGTTAATTGTTTTACTGAGTGAATAAAAAGCTGTTGGTCTTACCGGCGTAAATGACTGGTTCCTTAGAGGTTGGCTTAAAGAATACTATGGCGGGCAACGCAAACACTCCCATCTCCTTGGCCATTTGTTTGTCATCAATTTTCACGAAATCTATTCCTGCCTTGTCAGCCTCGTCATCGATATGTTCCACCTCGGCCAAGACGCGTGGGCACTGCTTACAGTCTTCACTGTCTTTAAATTAGGAATTGTAGAGATGTCATTTATTGAAATGGCTTAGGATACATTTTATTTTTGTGAAAAAAGTACCATTTAAACAGTTTGTAAATAGTACCTTTTAAACAGATATTTTTTAAATTTACGTTCTTAAAAAAGTTCTTTTTAAACAAAGTCATTTTAA
This sequence comes from Linnaemya vulpina, assembly GCA_963675445.1. Lineage (NCBI taxonomy): Eukaryota > Metazoa > Arthropoda > Insecta > Diptera > Tachinidae > Linnaemya > Linnaemya vulpina. The sequence continues at coordinate 2,219,332 of OY776279.1, read as the reverse complement.
AACATAAAATTTAAAAATGTACCTTTTAAGAGAGCACATTTGTAAAAAAAAGTACCTCTAAAAAATTATAATATTTTATTTTAAAAAGTACCTCATTCAAATGTATGTCTTTAAAAAGTGCTGTTTTGAAGGAGTACTTTTTACCTTTTAAAGTTTACCTTTTTAAAACATAGATATATTTTTAAAAAGTACCTTTTCAAAAGATTTATTATTTAAATAGTACCCTATAACAAATATACAAAATTTGCATATCTAAGAAGGCATCTTTCAAAATAGCACTTTTGCAAAATGTACCTCTAAAAGAGCACTTCCGAAGAAACTTTTTCAGACCGCACTTTTTAAAAAGAGTACTTGTTGAAACGGAACTTTTAAAAAGTAACTTTCAAGCAGGTACCTAAAAAATTTAATTCCATAAAAGCACACATAAAAGAATAATTTTTGATTAATTTAATTAAAAAAAAGTACTCTTTTAAAAAGTATCTTTTTAGAAAAGGATATATTTTAAAAGTATATCTTTGAACCAGTACGTTTTTCGAAAACGCCTCTTAAAAAGTGCCTTTTTAAAAAGTGCCCTTTTAAAAAGTGTCTTTTTAAAAAGTGCCCTTTTAAAAAGTGCCTTTTTAAAAAGTACCTCTATGAAAAAGTACATTTTTAAAATTACTCGTAAAAAATTATTTTTTTAATATAAAAAAGCATTAACTCAAGAAACATGTCTTAAAAAATACCCTTTAAAAACAGAATTTTTTCAAAAAAGTTCCTTTTTAAAAAAAGTACCTCTATGAAAAAGTACATTTTTAAAATTACTCGTAAAAAATAATTTTTTTAATATAAAAAAGCATTAACTCAAGAAACATCTTTTCAAAAATACCCTTTAAAAGCAGAATTTTTTCAAAAAAGTTCCTTTTTAAAATAGTTTAATGAAAAAAAAAAAATCTTTAAAAAAGTAGCATTCAAAAGCAGAAATTGATCAAGAAGCACCTGGTAAAAACTGAAATTTTTATTTCATAAGTTTTTGTTATTTAAACGATTTTCCTTCAAATCGATAGAAAAGTGTGCTGGCGAAAAACGTGCCTCTCGAAAATGTGCCCCTTCACAAAAACCAACTGAAGCGTTAAATGCTTCAGGTTCGTCGTACTTACAAAATATGACCGCCAGATAGTCTGATGTTTTGCGGATCTTTTCAAACATTTTGCGATTCACTTGTTCAATGTGATCGGTCATTTCCATGTTAGCGGGACTTGTCAGCCAATCCAAGACCTCTTCTTCGTCATCAATGTCGCCATCGTAGTTGATGTACTTTCCTTTACGGAAATAAGTGATGCCGGGAGGATTTCGAAAACCATATTTCTTGGCCATCAATTTGTCATGGCACTTAACAATTTGTATGCCATACTCCGCCGCCTCGTCATCGATCAGTTCAATGTGACGCAAAACACGAGGTGCATCGGGATCGTCTTCTTTATCTGAAAGAAAGCAAATATTCCAAGTGGTTACTTGACTTGTTGGCGAACGAAAACAGATTTCTGTTAAGAAATTATTTAAAAAAGAGAGTTATTTTTGGCAGTTACAGTTTTTTTAGTAAAATTCAAAAACTAGAAAACTAAATCAGTAGGAAGTCTCTGCGAAGTCTGATGTTAAAGTAAAAGTAGGAGTAGAATTAACGTTGTTACGAGCTTAAAGAGTAGAAACTTTTGTTACGTGTTTTCTTTATTTCTAGTATTATTTAAGATGTTGTATAAAAAACAAATTGAAGAAGAAGTAGATTTTCAAAAGTCGTTTGTTTGATTCGCTGTTGAGGCTTTTTCGTTCAGTGTAAAAATTAATGATTAATATTTAAGATAAATTCGATTAACACTGTTGCCGTGAGTACTTACAAAATACAACCGCTAAAAAGTCTTTGGAGCCGATATATTCAAACAACGTTTCACGATCGATCAACTCAATACTTTCGTCAGCTTTCTGTTCCAAAATCCATTTGAATACTTCGTTTTCGTCCTCAATATTTCCTAAATATTATTTTTTGTGTTGAAGGATAGAATTGAAAAAGATTAATATTTGAATTTTGATATTAAGAAAAATATTGTGTTGTTGTTGTGTTCTTAAAAACATACCTGGAGTACTGCAGTGTTTTATAATCAAACAATAATTGAAAATCAATCAAAATATTTCCAAAATTACACCCTGCGTGTGTTGGAAAAAAAAAGAAAATAAAATAATTCAAAAATTAATTGAAATGAAAAGAAGCGGTTGCGGCCATGTGCTAAGGAATTGAAGTGTTGAACTTCGCTTGATTTGCCAACTCTTTTTGCAAGTCAGTTGGCCTTCAAGCTGCAGCCTGAGACACGCCCCCATATATCAGTTCCAGCTGAAGTCTGTGATCTAATAAATTGTCGGACTCTAATAATTCAATTTATCAAATATTGTCTTGTTGCATATGAAAACAAAATGAAATGATTTGAAAGTCAATTTTGAAATGCAATCATGTCAATATTGTTGCCTTTTTTATTATATTGTTGCCTTTTTTATTATATTGTTGCCTTTTTTTCCATTGAAAAAGGCAACAATACGCACTTCGGTGGAATTGTAGTTAACGGGAAGACAAATAGTGGCATTTATTTTTCTTAAAATGATTTATATCATAAATGCAACATCTGAAATTTCAATATTTTTAAGCGTTACCCTCTTTTAAATGTGGACTCATCCGTATTTTTCGCAGAAGATTAAGAAGCTTTTAACGTTTTACTTTTACACGGGACAGGAACTTTCGCCAAAACAATATAAAATTCAGCGGTGCAAATACTGCTGCACTCATATCCCTTCCATGTAATTGAGTGTTCAATATGTTGCATTTTTTACGGGAATTTCGTTAGAACAGAACATGAGACGTTTTAAAATAACAGCAATTTTTCAGCAAAAAATATTAAGAAATGTTAAAGGCAGAGTAAATGCAAAATATCTCTGGGGAAGGAAACCCTTTTAGATGTGTTCCTGAGATCCCCGCAATTCCCAAGAAAAGTTTTAAAAATCCCGAAATTGGGATTGTCAGTATTTTCGCACTAAATTCAAATACTTTTTGAATACTGAAAAATATTCGGGGTAAACTTAGAAAATAGTTAAGTGAAATCAGGAAAATTGCATCTTTTTGAGAACTTTAACTTAAACTGGTTTATATGTTTTTATTTACAAATAACTTTTCTGCTAATCGGATTAGGTTTGACTTCCCTGTTAGAGTAGACAAAGAGCAGCTCTTTAAGCTCTTTAATAGGAAAATTTAATCATGCAAAAACTATTTTCTAACAGATCTAAATCACCAGCTTGAATTATTAATAACCTCGAACTGTAAACTTAAGCTCAGAAACACTTTTTTATGTACCGCTTGAAATTTTAATACAATCAGACCAACCGTTTAGAAACTTCAAAATTATTTGGATTTATTTCAAAATTCCCCACTGTGCGCCACCTAAATGGTAACATAATTCATTTCAAATCTCTTTTATATTCAGAAATCTTTCCCCATAAAAAAAAACTGAACCGTAATTCTGTTGAAATATTTCCGATAATTCTAAAGAATAAGTACTGATTTCGAGGGCGCTACGCCATCTCATCAGCGTTCTTTGTCTGGTGTATTGAAAATGCTTCTCTTTATTCTTCCTGAAACTGTTGTTGAATTATTGTGCTACTGATTTGTTCTTTTGTTGTTGTTATTGTTGGTAACTTTTTTTTTATAAAATGCACCTTTTTAAAAATCAAATGTATTTTTTTTCTATGACAATTCTTTTTTTAAATATATCAAATTTATTTGGACTTATTGAATTAGGAAATATGACAATCGCTATATTTTATTTAAAATAAAAATTTATTTGGGGTTTATTAAAATTGAGACAAAAGGATTTAAATTGTTTTACAAAAAAAAAAAAGGAAAAATTAAATATATTTTTAATGTTTTATATCTTAGAAGTTATTAACAATTTTTAAAAGCTTTAAAAGCTTTTTACACTCAAAGAAAACGTTGTTGTGTTAATAACTACACATCAGTTGATGGTTACTTTGAGTGTATTACAACTATTTTTACATTTCACTTATGATCATTTTTAATGTATGATTTCTATAAAATCTTAATGAATGATGAAAAAATGAATTTCGAATAAAAACGGTGTGGGAAATTTTCCCGGTGTATGCAGAGAATTATGATCAATATCCATTAAGTTTATATAAGAAAATCATTTATTCTATTTTTAACAATCCATTTAAAAATAAGAAAATATCAACAAATTATCGCTAGTTTGTTTGTTAAAAAAAAAATAACAAATTAAAATAGTAGTTAACAAAGTTTTACCAAAAGAAAAAAGTTTAAAATGATTCAAACAAATAAAAAATTGTGGGCAAGTGTAAGCGAGTTTTGACGAGTTCTTAAATTCAGTTTAAAAGATTTTTAAATATTTGCTCCTGTTTACAGTATAAGAGAGTTTGAGCTTTTATTAAACAGTAGTAGTAGCGTTGTAGTAGTAGTAGTTGTTGTTGTTGTAGTTATAGTATTATGTAGTAGTAGTATGAGTAGTAGTTGTAGTATAAAGTTACAGCAGTAAAAAGTATCAAAAATAGTGTAAAAGTTTTTATATAAAAAATAGTTTGTAGAAAAGAATGAAAATATTAACGAAATCAACTGCTCCGAGATTTGAACGACAAATCGATTTTTCTTTCCGATCTAACCAAACAGCATTTGAGAAGTACAAACTACCTGATTGATGTTGTCAAGTTGTGGCGTAAATTTGCAATTCGTAGAAGAGTTTGATGGGGGGAGCGTTGAGTTCAGTTGTTTTTACTAACGGTTTTAGTATAAGAGAAAATGTCAACGGTGGTTAATACGACTGTTAGAAAAAAAAAGGTTAGTGAGTTGTGGTGTTCGATGGGCGGGTGTCATTTCATGGAACACAGAAGCCGAGAAGTTGCTGTCAAAATTTTAGACTACGAAAAAAACTTTTGCTTGCGATTAATGCGCTCGTTGTCAGAAGTGAGTCTGAATCTTTTTGTTTGGGTTAATGGTTTTGCGAAATGGGGAAATAATGTTTTTGTGTGCGTTTGTGTGTGTGTGTGTTGTTTTTCTAATAAAATTTCTTTTAAAGTCAAACGAATTTCCGTTCTCCTACAGCGAGATATCCTGAAAAATGAGGTCATATAAATTTTTTAGTCGTTTGTGCAAATAATTTAAGCCTATAAAAAAGAGAAAAAGAGAGAAGAAGAAAAAAAGTAACACAATAGAAGACAAGACAAATCTGATTTTTCGATAAGTATTTGATTTTAATTAAATTAACGGGAGCATTTGAAAAATTTTGCCAAGCAAAATGGAGAAAAAAGTCTACTAGAAAAGATATTTTCGAAATTCAAACGTACCGGTTTTGACATTCAGTTTGTCTTCGTTTTTAGCAAAAGTCTTTTTCGAATTGGTAGAGGGTTTCTGGCCGGCCTTAAGGGTGGGCAGTTTTTCAAATTTGCCAGTTGGTCGGTTGTTGGTTTTGTGTTTGGCATAGGACACCTTAACCAGACGCTCTCCACTGTCATTATCATCATCATCGTTGTCGTCGTCGTGGTCGTCGTCATCTTCATCATCAGCATCTTCATCGGAATCGTTTGCAATGGGTTTCTTAGGGGATTTTCGGGAAGATTTGGGGGATTTTAGTTCTTTGTGCTTGGCAGCTTTGGAAGGTTTGTTGGTGGTGGGGATGGGGGTGGAGTCGGCAGAGCCAAATTGAAAATTGCCTCCTTCGCTGGCAGCGCTGTGTCCGATTCTTTGAGCAGTCATTTTAGGAACTTTCGTTGATTTTTCCAATTTTGTTGGACAGCATTGGAATGGTTTATAGTTTTCGGGCGCGTGATTGCTACCGCGCTTAACTGAACGGCCCTCATGACCCAATCCGACATAGAAACATTCGTCATCTGCATACAAATTAAACAAAAACATTTTGTCAGATTCATTTATTGCAAGTGATAAGAATTGTTTTATTTAATTTAATAATTTTTATTTCGAACAAAACTTTTAAACAAAATCATTTCATAAAAATAAAACCTCTTTGTTGCTTTTTCAAAGCTAAAATTACAAATTTTGTTTGTTTGTTTCTTTGTTTTATATCAGGTTTCATATAAACACGGTGAGAAAAGTTAGTAAATTAATTGCAACATTTAAATGTTTTCTTTACAATAAAAGAAAGAAAAAAAAAACAACAAACAGATTATTTATTGCATTTACAAAGTTTAAGTTGTTGAGTTTGATTTTTTAAAGCGTGCTTTTCTATATTTATCTTTTAAACAATTCAGTCAAATAAAGTTTTATGCAAAAGAAAAAAATAAATAATAAATTTCTTAAGAAACGAATAAAAAAACTATAGAACAAGAAGTTGTTGAAACAAAAACTTATAACTGACAAAATGCTTTTGTTGCTGACTTGTTTCTTCTCTTCAAACGTAAAAAGGCTCGTTAACAGAATTGACCAAAAAATAATTTGTTACAATGGCTTTAAATATTTGTTGTTGTTATTTACAATTCAAGTCAATAAGTGTGTGTTTTGTGATTATTTCTAGTTTAATTTAAAATGTGTTTTAGCAAATTTAAAAATACCTAAAATTATAAAGTTTTTAGTTTCCTGTTTTTCATTACAATTTATAAGAAAAAAAATTTATACGAAAAAAAGAATTGTCATAAGCAAAGTTTTGATTTGTTTGTTTTTTTGATTTGAATTAAATCTAAATCCAAATGGTTTTGATTTTTTTTTTTAACAAAACATTGTGTCAGCTATTGTTTTTTTGCTTTAAAATATTTAGAACTACTAAATTTTCTAGTTATAAAGAAATATGTTTTTTTAAGGAGAAAGTGCATTTCATAAAAAGAAAATGTGTATTAAACTAGTTTTTGATTCATGCATTTTGTAAAGAACTTATAAACAGGGACGGGTAGTTTGTTGCTGTGAAGTTAATCGGGCACAGTGTCTTTCCTTCTCTGCAACTCTTTGTCTACAGCTCTCAAGTAATTTCCAGATTCTATCAACTTTAAACTGGAATGCGGCAACTTTCGAGTCGGATAAAAAAAAATTCTTGAAAATAAATTCTTTAATTCAACTGCTGAAAATCCTAAAAACTGCAAAAAAATTGTGTGAAAAGCTTTTTCAATTTCTGATATTAAAAAGTCACTTCATAGTCATATATAATTTGAGTCGCCCGACAATTGGACATTTTCATAAAATCATTATTTAAACGTACATGAGACTCGTCTTATATTTCCTCTTATTTCTTAAACAACATGTTAAAAAAGATCAGAAAAAATCCGTAATTCTCTTTCTAATCGTTTCTGCTGATATAAAAGAGAGAGAGAGAGAGAGAGAGAGAACTTTGACCATTTACGCATGCGTGTTTGCAGTCACAAAACAAAAACAAAGTAGAAAGATTTTTTGTTATTTTTCATGCCAATTTAGAACGAGTTGTCACAACTTTTGGGCTCAGAATTTGTACATATTATTTGTATTGTGTGTATCTACTAGAAAATATCTATTGAATTACTTACAATTTTTAAGAATTGGCTTACGGTAAAATACTTCAAACTGTACCACAAAAATATGTGCGGCGCAAAGTTGAGGTTAAATGTGACTGGTTCAGTGGTCATTTCTGTTTCACTTTTATTTTTCATATCAAAAAGTTGACTACGGTTGAATAAAAAAAAAAAGAAAAAAAAACACTGTGCCCGCATCGAATAACGTGTTTGTTTCGTTGCATAAAAAACCAATAATTTTCTAAGCTAAGAAAATCTTAAATAAAATGGGAGTAAAAATATTTAATTTGTACCTAAAATAGACTCGTACGTTCGATAGATTTCTGTAATTAAAGCTTTCCCGAGAAATTCAGATTCTTTCAGTCTTATTTTTTTATTTGTTTATGAAGAAGCAGTAGAAGGTAATAACGAAACTAAGAAATGCAGAAGATATTCAGAACGTTCAATTTAGAAGAAGAATTTCACGTGGAAATAAAGTCACTCGTTGCAAAACGCTATAAAAATTAGAGCCAAGAAATCAATGCCATTATTTTTGGAAGACAAGGATTTAAAATTTTTAAAGCTCCAAATATTAACTTTCTTATAATCTCAACTGCAATTACAAAGAAATATAGTATTTGATTTAAAAAAATTGCACAAATTTAAATGGTAGAAAATGAGAAGTGGGAAAAGGCGAATTCAATATTCCCGCGAATGTTGAACAAAACTAAACGATCAGTCACTCACCAAGTGGAGTCGAGAGTTGAAGCCAAGAAAGAAAATCAATTTCTTAAACAAAATGGATTTCTTTGCGCTTGTCTTCTCTTTGTTTTCTATTAAAAACTGGTGTGATTTTTGGTGAATAGTGGTGAGATAACGTTTGTTAATGACTTAAAAACCCACATGTAATTATTTTATTTGCAAGTTAAATATGGTTAATGGTTACTTTCTTAATATTTTTTCTTTTTGCTGACAAGTGTAAAGTAATTCTTACTCTTTTGATTGATCAACCACTGCAGTACACGATTTTCGTTTTTGAGATTACCTGGAATTTCGGGGGAGCATTAGATTCTTGATAAATTTTAAAAGAGAATTTGATAACTCACCGTCATACATGATTGGAACGCCTGTTTCGTAATACACCAGGGCCGGGAAGGCGAAAATGCCAATTTCATGGGCCAACTTGACATCATTCGACTTGACAAATTGGATGCCATGCTTGTCGGTGTCATCGTCAATATTTTCCAACTCTTCCAAAATTCCAGCACACGACTCACATTTGTCATCATCTAGAAGGGAGAAGAGAACAAGAGACAGATAGAGAGAGAGAGAGAGAGCGAGAAAGAAAGAGAGTCAGTGAGCGAGAAAGAGTGAGAGGGAAGCTGTTTTACTTACAAAAGAATACCGCTAAATGCTCCACATCGTTGATGAGAACTTGCAAAGTTTTGCGATCAACAGACTCAATAACATCGGCCGTGGACTCGTACAAATCAATCACCCATTCCAAAATTTCTTCCTCCTTCATTAAATCACCTGAAAGCGAATCATGTGAAATTATTCGAATACACATAAAGAAATATGACGATGGCGGATAGGTCAATTTAGTGATTACGATTGAAATAATTTTAATTTTGTACTTTTCAGTCAGGAATTGTACCAAAAAGAGTATCATTTTACCAACTTTGGCAACCCTGGTCTGCTCTATTAGCAATTGTTTATTTGTCGCTCTTAAAAGTATGCACTACTTCAGTTTTTGACAGATCATAATTGAAATCTGAAAGCAGCTCAAGATGCCGAAACAACTTTTCAGAGGAATAGAACTCTGTGCCGGGACTGCCTAATAAAATCGTAATTTATAGACGGACTCCAGTTTTGTGTGGCGTAAATATATGACTTCATGACGATTTGCAACAGAAATTTCGCTTACCAGTGTAAATAGTCCGGAATTTGTTGCGATAGAAAGCCAGGGCTGGCAAACCAGGCAAGTCGTACTCCTTTTCGACATTTTCATCTGAAGTCTTGACGAAATCAATATTCTTTTCCTCGCACTCGTCATCGATGTTTTCCAATTCATTCAAGATCTTTAGGGACTTTTTATCGTCTTCATCATCTGCAAAAAAAAGAGGAACATTAATTCTGATCACTATTCCCAGTCGCTTTTATTAAATCCTTTACAGAAAAACACAACCACGTGCTCATTTTCAGCCAAAATCTTGTCCAACATTTTGATATTAACATCTTCAATTTTGCCGGGAATTTCCAAAGTGTTTTCGTCAATAATCCAGGAGAGTACCTCATCTTCATCATCCAAGTCTCCCGTGAAATGTAAAGGATCCCGGTTTCTGAAGAACACCAATTGAGGATACGACTTGATGTTCAGCTTCTTGGCAATTGTGGTGTCTTCGGTGGTTACAAAAATAATGCCAGTCTCATCCAATTCATCATCGATTGTTTCCAAAGCACTCAAAGTCTTGTCACACTTCTCGCCTGGTTCACAGGGCCCACTAAAGAACACGACCACATATTCGTGATCGTTAATTAAGTTTGTTAAGATTTCATCGGTGACTTCTTCTATGGTGGCGGTTTTCTTTTGCAAGATCAACCATTCCAACACCTCATCCTCATTCATGAGGTCACCCTCGTACATGGCGGGAATCTTATTTTCGAAATAAATCAAAGCGGGCAAATGATCCAGACCATATTCCTTCGCCTCGGCCGCATTATCAATGCGTACAATAACAATGCCTTCCTTTTCGCATTCATCATCGATATTTTCCAATTCATTCAGGATTCGAATGTCCTGTTTGTCATCCTTGTCGTCTGAAATAAAACAGAGCTTTCACGAGTTGTTTCAAAACGTGGGAAATAAAACTCACAAAATATAACAGCCAAATGCTCGGTGGTTTCCACCAGTTTATCTTTCATTTCGTCTGTTACCTCAGGAATTTCCGAGTAGCGCTTTTGGTGCACCAACCAGCCCAACAGTTCATCTTCCTTCATTAAATCACCCTCGTAAACATGGGGAATGCCACGCTCGAATAAAACAATTGCCGGTACTTCATCAATACCCCACTCCTTGGCCTCACTGTCGTCATCTATTTTAACAAACGCAATATCGTTCTGATCGCATTCATCGTCAATGTTTTCCAATTCGGCCAAAACCTTTTGCGATTTCTTTTGGTCCTTGTCGTCTGTGAAAGTGGTGAGGTTGAAAGGAAATAAAAAAATTTAATAACTTCAAATTGGACTACAATTTCAAATAAAAAATGAAAACTTGTTTTCCCAACTGCCTAAACAGAAGCTTCAAATGTGCCACGTCTATCTCATACTACTTTCATTCTACGAGAACCGAAACGAACTTTTTCTAATCGGAGTTGCACTCTATCCCACACTCTCGCAAAGTTGTGTTAGTTTTAGTTTAAGTTTGACGACATCTTACTAACATTAAATTTAAATTAAATTGAAGTTTCTTGAAGTAGAGACAAGCGATAGCAAGCGGCAGTTTATTTCGCTCCACCATTAGCAACACGATCAACAACAAAGCAACGTATGCAAGAGAAGCAATTGATTTATTGATGCTCTTTGCGAGTGAAAGAGAGGAGAAATACTCGTCGTATTCACCACGTTGCGTAGTCACAAGAAAAAGCTTTCGTTTTAAATGCGTGAACAGTCACTCAGTTGGTGGACTTACAAAAAAGCACGGCGACGTGAACCATTTTTTCAATTATCAAATCCAACATTTCATCGGTGATATCTTCGATTTGATCCGAACTGGTTTGCTCTTCTAGCCATTTCAGAAGCTTGTTCTCATCCTCCAGGTTGCCTTCGTAAATGGTTGGAATGCCTTTTTCAAAGTAAATGAGTTTAGGAACTTTATTGATGCCATATTCCAAGGCCTCCTCGGGATTATCGATCTTAACGAAAGTAATGCCCAACTGGTCGCACTCATCGTCAATATTTTCCAATTCCTCCAAAACCTTTTCCGACTTCTCGTCATTGTTGTCATCTACATACAGAAATATCAATCAAGTGATTAATTATTAATCTCCGTTAGCCAGAGGGCTCGTTAATAGTTACAGAATAGTACTGCCAGGACACGACCTTCTTTAACCATTTTGTCGAGCATTTCATCGGTGATATCTTCGATCTCGTCGTGCTCCAATTGGGACACCAGCCAGTGCAATATCTGTTCCTCATCCATGAGATCACCGTCGTAAATGTTGGGAATCTCTTTTTCGAAATAAACTATTGCCGGAATCTGCATTAAATGGATGGATGGATGGGTTCGATTAGTTAACAACATCAACAAGAAGAAGAAGAAGTAGAAGGACAAGGACAAGAATACGTCCTGTTATTGCTACACGTACCGAATCGATTCCGAACTCATCTGCGGTCTTGGCATCATCAATCTTAACGAATTGTATGCCGTGCTTGTCGCAGTCGTCATCAATCTGTTCTAGCTCTTCCAATACGGTCATAGAATCATCATTTCCATGATCATCTAGACAGAAACAAACAAACAGTGCAACAAATTAATTGGACACTCATTCCCATTATCGTCTTCCTCCGTCTTTAAACAAACAAAAATAAAAGACGAGGACATCTGAGAAATTTTGAACATACAAAACAAAACTACCAAATTGTCGATGTTGCTGATGAGGGTGGCCAGTGTTTTTGGTGTCACGTCCTCGATGACGTCATCTTCATCTCCGGTTGACTTGTTCTGCACCAACCATTCCAACACATCTTCCTCCCGCGACAATTCACCTGAATTTGATATACATGTTTGTTGTTATTTTTTTTTTACTTATTTTCAATTTTAATTTTTCTATTAGAATTTGCAAAAGTGTAATTGTTGTGGTGGGGGGTGGTATTTGTATTTTGGATTTCGTATTGATGACATGAAGAGCTTTTCAATGAAGGAGGAACAACTTTAAGGTGGTGGATGGGTGGTGGCAAGCATTACCTTCGTATATGATCGGTGTCTGATGTCTATAGTAGACCAGAGCTGGCAAATTGCCCAAATTGTATTCCTCCGCTAAGGCTTCATCGTGTATCTTAACGAAACCGATGCCCAATTGATCGGCCTCATCATCGATATTTTCCAATTCCTGCAATGCCTTCGCGCACTTGCGACATTGTGGTTTGTCTGCGCGCGCGTGCAAATGTGTATTTTACAAACGGCGCGGTGTTGCAATTGATGTTCAATTTCAAAGTTACGGCGTGGAAGTAAAATTTAGAACTCATTAGTTATTGTTACCCTTAAGCTTTTCAACGAAACAAGTAGCGATCAATAAAGCGTTTCTTGAAAGCCAATCGGGCAAAAACCGGTTCATAATATAAAAGGAAATTAAAAAGAAAAAATCAGGGACACGTAAAGCAACATGCAATCGGTGTTTCATGCGGGTGTACTCACACTTAAAGCTAAAGAACTCTCGAGATTTGTTAAAAGGCATGCAGACGACATCTTAAACTTCTTGTCTTCACTCAATTATACGATCCGCCCACATGTAGGCGTTCTTAAAAATATATATTTGTATGCCAAAATGGCGACGCAAAGTCAAGTAGTTCAAAAATAAATACAAAAACTCCAAAAGCAAAAGTTCGTTGTTAAAAGTAATTAAAAAAAAGATGCTCTCCTTCTCCTTTGCTCATAACCAATAAAGCGATCGATCTTAAATTGTCGGAGATATTTATATTTAATTATCGTTGATGGGCTAAATGTTAGTGGGACATGAGGAATAATAAAAGGATCAATTCAAGACATCCAACATTCCAACATCCAAACAGCAGAGTACAACAGCGCTGTTTTCGAAGACCGCTACACTTTATAATCAATACTCATGTGAATTTTATTTTGGTTTTATTAAATGTGACAACAGTTTCCATTTATGAAAAATTTTGAGGGCTGCTTCAATACTGCAATGATGTAGGACCCCGCCATTAAATCCCCTTGAAGTTGCTTACAAGACTTGATACAAGTCGCCATTTAACTCTCGGGAATTGAACTCGGGGACATCTCTTGCGAGTTCGAGTCACAATCGCTAATAAAAAAACTGTCTCAGTTTAAAAGAACTTTTTTTTCTTTAAAAGATCCCTGTTAAATGTTTTGAACCAACAACTTATTTCTTGGTGAATAAGTAATTTTTTGGGAGAAACTCTCTTTCGAATTGTCCAACTAAAAATGATACAAATATTTCTCAAATTTAATGGGAAATAAGAAATAATTCTTTAATATCGTAGTTAATAACGACTGTTTTATTATGTTCTGGTGAATATAAAACCGAGAGAGCAACAGTAAAAATGTCCCAAAAAGCTAATGAAACTCTCTTCTCTTTGTTAACCAGCTGTGTCAAAAGCTTTTAGCTAAAAAAAATATTTGATCGTTAAGTGTTGAAACTGCAACATATGATTTTCAAAACTCACCACTACGCAAAATATGATACTGAATTCTAAAAAAAAAAATTATTTCTTTCCGAAGAACTTTTCTTTGGCTCTCATCGGTGGTTTATTACTGTCAGCAACTTTTTTATATAAATAAAAATAAATTTCTGAATTCTGTTTGTTTGTTCCTTGGAAATGTGGACTTGCGACGGTCGAGCTGTTGCCGTATATTATTTTCCGTTTATTTATTTTTATTGTCTAAGATTCTATCGTTTGTTGATCTCAAGTAGTTTGGCCAACTGCCATTTGCAAAATGAATTTGTTGTAGGTAATTTTTTCTTTTATGAATATCTATTAGTTGCAATACATAAAGATATTTTTCAAAAAATTCTTAGAAATAAATGCACTTTAAGTTTAAAAGAAAAGGATTTTT